>JASPKZ010007123.1:0-11283 GCA_030220185.1 Diploptera punctata | reverse complement strand
GTTACAAATATATTCTCCAGTCATGACTGAAGAGGGATAAGATATTGTCCCTGCAAACCGCCGGTATCACAGAAATTTGAAATCATATGAGGTGAGTCGTTAAAATATATTCTCCAGTAAGACTGAAGAGGGACAAGATATTGTCTGAACCCGCCGGTATCAAGAACTTTTGAAAATCATATGGAGGTGAGTCTTTAAAAAATATTCACCATTCTTGATTAAGAGGGACAAGCTACTGTCTGAAACCGCCGGTATCAACGAAATTGAAATCAGATGAAGGCGAGTCTTTAAAAATATATTCTCCCGCACATGACTGAAGAGGGACAAGATATTGTCTGAAACCGCCGGGATCAAAGAAATTTGAAAATCATATTGAGGGTGTGAGTCATTAAAAATATATTCTCCAGTCATGACTGAGAAGGGAACAAGATTATGTCTGAACCCGCCGGTATCAAAGAAATTTGAAATTCATATCATGTGGAGTCTTACAAATATATTCTCCATCACATGACTGAAGAGGGACAACGATATTGTCTGAAAACCGCCGGTATCAAAGAAATTTGAAATCATATGAGGTGAGTCATTAAAAATATATTCTCCAGTCATGACCTGAAGAGGGACCACGATATTGTCCCTGAAACCGCCGGTATCAAAGAAAAATTTGAAATCATATGAGGTTAGTCATTAAAAAATGTAGTTCTCCCAGTCATGACTGAAGAGGGACAAGATACTGTCTGACACCGCCGGTATCAAAGAAATTTGAAATCAATATGAGGTGGAGTCCGTTAAAAATATATTCTCCAGTCATGACTGAAGAGGGACAATATATTGTCTGTCACCGCCGGTTATCAAAGAAATTTGAAATCATATCAGGTGAGTCATTAAAAAATATTTCTCCAGTTCATGATTGAAGAGGGACAAGGATATTGTCTGAAACCGCCGGTAATCAAAGAAATTTGAAATCATATCAGGTGAGTTCGTTTTAAAAATATATTCTCCAGTCATGACTGAAAGAGGGACAAGATATTGTCTGAAACCGCCGGTATCAAAGAAATTTGGAAATCATATGAGGTGAGCATTATAAAACTATATTCGCCAGTCATGACTGAAGAGGGACAAGATATTGTCTGAAACCGCCGGTATCAAAGAAATTTTTGAATCATATAGGCGAGTCGTTAAAATATATTCTCCAGCCATGACTGAAAGAGGGACAAGATATTGTCCTGAAACCGCCGGTATCAAAGAAATTTGAAATCATATCAGGTGAGTCATTAAAAATATAGTCCTCCAGTCATGATTGAGAGAGGGACAAGATATTGTCTGAATACCGCCGGTATCAAAGAATTTGGGAAACTCATATCAGGTGAGTCCGTTAAAAATATATTCTCCAGTCATGATTGAAGAGGGACAAGATATTGTCTGAAACCGCGGTATCAAAGAAATTTGAAATCATATGTGGTGAGTCCGTTAAAGAATATATTCCTCCACTCACTATTATGGAAACGTGGGCTATAGATACGATTGGCGGGCAAGTGAAAAAAGGCTGACACGGATATATATAAAAGTCTGGAAATAAGAGTTCAAAATTGTGCAGAATTATGTATTGTGTGCTGTAAACCAATCAAATAACTGTTCAGGAAGGAGTCACAAAGTGATATAGAAGAAGGAAACATTTTTTTATAAAAACAGTTTGAAATATCTTGTCAGCTATCACTGATTTATTACGTACAACAACGTGAAAAGGCGTTGGATGCGTATTGTTATAGAGTATGGCACAACTGTCAAACAAATCAGCGCACACAAATTCACAAGTTCGTGTGTTACAAAAAAAAAGCAAATAAAATAAACGTCTTAATGGCCGCGACAGACGTAGGAAGCCCTTGTCTGCTAATCTCATATCCAAGTCTATCAATCACAGAGGCGGACAATCATCTAACCCATATATAGGGTGACCATGTGGTCCAATGTCGGATACTCCATCAGTTATGGCTGGTTTTTCTCGATCTAGCAACCCGCTCAATATTGTAGCTGCTCAAATTCTTCACGATTCTATGCGCGCACCAGTCCCATTGTGACCGAAATTCCCTGAGAAAATTTTATTATCTCATGGAGACTCGTAACCAGTCTCTCTATTGAGACATCTTGACTCAAACCATTCATGTTACAGCTGGGGGTGGGGGGGGAAAAACTTCATGCCATGACAGGAAAACATTACTTTTATTACTGGGTCCAGTTAAGTCAACCATAGCGGCGACGAGACTAGGGAGTGAAATAGATGCATAATCGATTCTGATACATCATGTTTAGAAGTGAGTCCCCAGACGGTTGTTGGTTTCGGGCGAATTAAGAGTTTTTTGGTTTTTATTGTTGTTTAAAAATAGAATTTCACTAGGTACGTCCCAGTAACTGGGACAGCTTGTGATTTATAATAATTTGTTTTGGAAGTACATGCACACTGATGACTAACTAACTTAATAAGAATGTTGTAATACGTTCGGGAAGGCATATGTGTATCTATATAGTAGATATAGATCTATATATATATATATATTATGATCATAGTAAAGGTATATTTAATACTTAAGAAAGCCACTCTGTTCGTAAATATTAATATGTTTTGTTATTGTAATTATAATTTAAAATGCTACATGCTATGGCTAGTTAATTTAATTTATATTATCGGTTTAAATTAATATCTTATTTGTGCAGCGAAAAATTAAATTTTAACAATCTTCGTATAAATGATAAAGTGTTTTGGCATTTCTTTATTATCTCTGTTACCGAAACTGTTTATGCTATTTTTTTTAGAATTTTGTTACACTTTGTGTAATATTTGCATTTTGAAATTCTCAATAAAATTCATATATGTCAGTCATGTCCACAGAATACAATAGTTATTTACACATCACATATTGAGTTCATAACTTCGGTACTAATTATGATTTAGGTGTCATTTTTTATTCAAAACCTCACTTGAAATGTGTACTCCAAACAACAACAAAAATTAATACCCTTTATTGGATTAAGTAAATGGCTTGGTAAAGAAAGTTTAAAATATATAAGGAATAATGAGAAAAGAGTAACATTAATGTACACTACAGTTTATCAGATAATCTGGTGCCCCATAAGGATAAGTTTGCAATTCTGTTTGAAAAATGAGTAATGCAAGTTTTCAAGGTTCATACAGAGATTTTTTAAATCAATTGAAATGTTCCTTCAATTTAACCCCTCAGTGCGGTTTGACGTATTTAAACGTGACCTGCTTCTTCCCTTCTGTGCGGTCATTTTAAAGTCCACGCAGTCCCCATGTGCGTTAGTATTTTTAAATTCTACTCACCCAGTAACTTATTTTAGATAACTAACTAACTCATTGGCACTATCGAACCCGTAGTTCATGACCGCACGGACATAAACTCTCCATGCATCCCTATCCTGAGCCAATGATTTCCAATCATCCCCTGTATAATCTACTTCCCTCAAATCATAGTTAATTTAGTCTCCCACCTCATTCTTGGTCTACCATTGGGCGTTTTCCCTCTGGTTTTCCTACAAGAAGCTTTCATTCATCATTTGTGCCCACATGTCCTGCCCATCGCAGTCTACGAGACTTAATTGTTTCTCATTATATTTGGCTTCCTATAAAGACCATGTAGTTCACTGTTATGCTAGAGCTAATTTTAGATATATATTAAATTACGATATAATTATATTTAGTTACATTATATTTCTAGTCTTACCTTGGTTATAAATATCCTTTGTTCACGGAAAGTCTCATATCGTCCTAGAAATCCAGACGTGTATGGTACGTTTTGAAACAGCCATCCACACACAGTCCAGCCTCACATTCACTGCACCAATATACCGATTCTTTTCTTTTACCATTTTTGGCACAAAACAACACACCGTCTCTGTGGTCTTGCCTTCTTTCCCGTTGCAGGAATCCTCTCGGGAAAATGACGCCCTATCAGTCTTTTGGGGGATGGCTGTGTTTGACGGGCGGCCATGTACAGGTTTGTGGGATAGCGGGTCCATATTTCTCCACAAGTCCTTGAATAAGCAGCAGTCTAAATTTAAGGGAGTCCAATTTCATATTTTCTTTTTTTTGATTTATAGATGAGAAATGCATTGTGACTCGCTACATTTAAAAAGTCTTTTGAAAAAATTTTACGTACCATTTTGTACCGTCTTTTTCGTTCTACATTAATCATTACGGTTTGAAGCATTTGATCCTTGTGTTCACCCCACCCATATTTATCTTATGTAATAACACACACAGCTGGCTTCATTTCCACGGATTTCTTCTATTTGTTGTCTGACGCATTTCTTGGCCTGTGCGTATGTTGATATCATTGTCACCCGTTTCTTATCTTTCCACGCCAATACGGTTAACGTCACCGGAATGTTGGGCAAAATGTTTCTCCCTTTTTTAATTTTTTCACCCTTACTAATGCAGGGACGGAATTTTCTGTTGTCTCTGAGAGTGCCGACCACAGTCAGTGTTTTTTGATTTTAGAAATCTGGCGAGTTCAGGGGAATTATAAAAAATTGTCCATCCAAATAGTGTGTCCACGGCCCAGAAGGTTCTCCGCCATTTTATTACTATTGCAGCTGTTTTGTTTTGTATTTTTATTCACATACAACGTGTTCAAGTTCCATTCCCCGGCCAGTGTAAACAATGAATGACCATACATATCCAGTTTCTAGACTCACCACAACTCATATGTTTTAATACCAAATTTGGCAGATATTAAGTGGAAGGAATGGTTTGAAAGATAAATGCCCCTTCCATAAACCATTAGTGATTCATCAATTACAATATCTTGATTTGGAAGGTAGAGAGATGGAATTTATTATTTAAATATTCAATGATAGGAAAAATTTTTTTGAATAGTTTTGAAGGGCCTTGCAAATCCCCTTGTTTTGTGTTATCATTGAAATGAATAAATTTCATTATCAATTCAAGCCTTCCAAAGGAATTGTCTCACTAAAAAATGGTGTAAAAATCAATCGATTTTTTGAGAATAGTAAAGATCTTATTGTGGGTTTTCTGTACAATTCCCATTAGCATGAAAATAGCCAGAACAACATACATTTCACTTATTGTTTGAGTCCTTCCATTGTCTGAGTCTAGAATGGAAAGTGAACGGTCCCATCGATTTTGATATTGTTTGTTGTGCGTATTTTATTTGTTTCTTCAACAATCATATTCAACACCGTATGATCGAATATTTCTTCGAATGTAGAAAACAATGTCCCCAGAAACATCGAACTGTGGACCACTGATGTCACAGAAAGTCCCTCGTTTTGAATGAAACGTGTCCATATTTTGCCATGTAAAATCTGTGGATACTCTCCCCCTAGCCCTGTATCAATCAAAACACGTGTCAGGTCTGAATATCTCCCTCGTCCAACACAGCTGATATCACTATCACTTATATCGTGAGGAGGTTGTGTGTAATCAGGTGCAAAGAAGCTATCCTCACTGTCTGATATAGATGCTAATCACTATGCTTATCAATTTCATCTAAAATTTTATTGGACAAACTTAAAAGTTTTCCTCTTCTGACAACACTTGGTTTCCTGCACACGCACGAGCCATGGTTACCCAAAGACTGCGATAATTGTTTCAAAAGACAAGTTTGAGACCACACAATGAGACACTTACAGATATTTATTCTTTTTCTGCAAAAATAAGGCAAAGGATTTGTTTCAGAAGAGGGCCGGCTTAAAAAAAAAGTATTTCCTTTCACTAACAAGTAAGCCACCTCACTCCACTTGCCCTGTCATAATTTATGTCGTAAACATGGAGGGGAATCTTTTCCTTCACACGGTGACGAAAAATTGGTTCTCCAACACGTAAAACACTAACCGTTATAGGCTTTGGACATCATAGATTCCCACGCGTGATCAATGTCCTCTGGTTCATCTCCCTAAACACAAATCCATTTTAACAATAATACTGCCACATTCTTTTATGCTTTGTAAGTTCCAAAGACCTTTCAAGCTATACAGGTAATCTCTATCTACGATGGCATAACAGTCCAATGTTGGGACTTTTAGCATCTCTTTGTTAGAAGTTATCAGGACCAAGTTAATCCATTTATACTGAACTGTGCATCCTGATATTTCATTCACGCGCTGCTCATATAAGCTTCCCTCGTTTTCCTTTCTCTTTGTCCTAACATTATTCCCTCAGTACCATGAGAAATCCTGGAAGATGTTTCTTTGAAAGACCTAGATTTAATAGTGTGACGGCTGTTTACAACAGAAGTTAATATAGTTGTAGGACGACTGGTTTTAGTTCAGGTTGGATGGATTTTTAAAATTTCAATACAATTTTAACATCAACTGTGTTCTACCATGAATTTTTAAAAGCATAGATTATTCTCTACATCACGGCCTGTGTCAAAGGCCTTTGGAGCGAGGTTTATTTAAGGTCCGAGCAGGCACTGCATAGCAGAAACAGTCTGATTCATCATTTGTGTTTGTTTAGGTCAGGGTGCCGGGTTGGCTCTCTGTATTCCGTTTGTATCATAGCACAGCTGTGCTACAAAGAACATGTTGTGTTGGTATGAGTCTGGAGACACAAATTTGTGAAGTATGAGTGTGTGTATTTTTTATTTTCTGTTTATTCTTATTAGGATTGTTCAGACTTTTATTATGTTAAGTGTATGTAGTAGGTAAATAACACTATGAGGTTTACTTTAATTAATTCTGAGTTGTGTTACTGACTTACCTCATATTTCTTAACTTCCACATTCAACGTGATTTGCATCGAGAATGTCACAAAAAGCAGTGACAAAACCCTGGGTCTGCATGGAAGTCAAGAAATATGAGGTGAGTAATAAACAACTCAGAATTAATTTTATTATGTTTATTATAGTCCACCGCTGTGGTCTCGAGGTAGCGTGCTGCCTTGTCACGCAGTGGGCCTGGGTTTGATCCCCGGTTGGGACAGTTTTTCTGGGTGAGTAGGTTTTTATCAGGGTTTTTCCTCACCTGTAAGACAAATGTCAGGAAACTTTAGGCCCAAACAATCCCCAAAATCATATGGCCATCATCAGCATCATCAACATCATCCTTCACCGGTGTGGAAAGCAACGGGAAGCTACCACACCTACAATTCCCTAGTAAAGCTGCAAGCATAGCATGAAAATGTTATGATTGCAGTGAAGGACCTGCCTTCAGGCAGAATTAACTATGGATGGATGGATGTTTATTATATTTCAAGTATGGAAAAGGAAAGACAACCACAAAGACTGTTAAGTCTCAAGGAAAATGACCATGAGGTAGACCACGAGAAAGATGGAATTAACCAAGTGAAGAAAAGTTTACAAGAAAGAGGATACGACTGGGAAGAATAAAAAGAAGGGAAGCATGGGAAGATAGAGATGGTTGGAGGCGTATTTGGAATCGACCTTCCAAAAGGGGGACATGATAAGAGGATGATAATGATGTTTCAAGTCACAGCTCAATTTTTTATTGTATATATTTTCTTATCTTTTTACTATACTTACTGAATTGCATTCATTTTTATTTAAACATGCCAATGTTGTTAACATTAGACAATTTAGGAGTCCCTCTTGAATATTAGATCAGCCAAGATATCTCAGAATTACATAACCTATGATTGTACTTAGTTTCTATTTGGAATATCTTGTCTATTGTTAACATAAACCTGTTACTCTATTTTTAAGGGCATCTTCATAATTATTGATTACTCAGTACAGGTATATTTTTTAGTACGTATATGTTGATCCTGCCTCTTGTTTATAATCTTGATATCAATCCATGACATTGAACCCAAAAAGTTTAATACCCAACTAAGATTTATAATTATAACAAAATCTCTTACAACCAAAAATTGTACAATACTTATTTCCCTACAGATATCATGAATGGTATACTGACCCAATGAGATATCTAATAGGTATTTTTAGGAAGATGGTTAGTAAATTTTGCTTAGAGGACTCTTTATTCAGGTTTTAAGGTTTTTTTTATGAGCTTGAAAATCTTCAGACTCGGGACTCATAGCAAAGAGTCTCTTCCAAAGATTTTCCATCTAAAAAAAATCCATCAACTCTGGCCGCATTTGGAACCCGTGACACTCAGGATCATGGGCAAGGACAGTAACCACTAGTCCACCGCAGCTGACATAAGGCAGTAGCATGGGCTCTTTTGTTGATGGGCATATCAAAAGAAAGAAATCAGAGTGACTTAAAGATTGTAAATGTGGGCTGGTAACATCTACAAATAAACAACCATAGGTCAAAAGCTTTGAAGGGAAATGCCTTGAATATAGAAAGTTAAGCAGATTTTGAAGCTGTAATGGGGTCACATTTGTGAAGTCAATGATAATGAAGATTTCAGAGAAAATTTGCAACTGATTTGAAGCAGAATCTCCAGTTTTATGAGCCGGATATCTAAACTGAACTACTTTGGATTATCTAAAAATTTGTAAATCATCATAAATCCATAAGGAATCAGTGAGAGTGCTCCACTGCATGAAGCCACTATTAAAAGGCTACATTTCTCCCTTTGCTTGTATTCAAAACATTTATATATTAAATTTGGGAATTTTTTAACATTATGAGGTTCAATTAATAATAATTAAATGAATCGTGATTTCTTCTTACCTCATACTTCTATGTTTTTTTTAAACACAGCACTGCAGTATCGGCGACACCATTGTCGTCATCATCAGCTGTTTTCACGACTGTCAATTTTTTTCCCTTTTGCCGGTAATTCTCTAGACTGCCATCTGGAGTTCTTTTGAAGAGTAATTCCTTCGAAAAGAACACCAGATGGCAGTCTCTAGAGAAATACCGGCAAAGGGGAAAAAATTGACAGTCGTGAAAGCAGCTGATGATGACGACAACATGTCGCCGATACTGCAGTGCTGTGTTTAAAAACACATAGAAGTATGAGGTAAGAAGAAATGTCACAGATTCATTTAATTATTATTATTCCAAACATACATATTTTTAACAAGCTAAGCAACTGCATGGCACAACATCCCTAGAAGACACTTGGCCTACCAGCCGACTGCTGGCTTCACATCTACATGTGTTAATCACTGAGATAGACGAATATTCTGTCAAGTGGGGTCACATGTGGTCAGAATTATTAGGTCCCCCAGCCATACAGCTAGTTTCTCACCTGGTGCCACTACTTATTGTTTTACCCAAATTCCTCATAATGCCAGGTTGGCATGTTCCCACACTGACCGAAATTCTATAAGAAAATTTCTTCTCACATGGAAACTCGAACCAGTGCAAGTTCCATAGCTCTGCGCCAGACATCTTCCTTAACCACTCAGCTATGGCACGGGACTCACTTGTCAACAGGTAACATATTAAGTATGCTCTTTATATCTCATTAGGCTTAATGTTCTTTCACATGCTTTGAATCTACAATATAGAACCCATGGCTCTGATTTCATTCTGACGGAGTTGTTATGCTCTGAATAAATTTTATCGACCCCAGGCTTAAATCTGCAAACTAACATGGTTTTCATTACTCCACTCTCCACTCTATAATGAATTTTCACTTTTGTAACTTGTAAGCGCGAGTCATAAGCTCGCGTTTATTACGTCCCTGCCCTTTGTACACACCGCCCGTCGCTACTACCGATTGAATGATTTAGTGAGGTCTTCGGACCGGTGGGCGCGGGGGTTTTCCTCTCGATTCACCGGGAATATGCCCAAAACTTGATCTTTTGAGGAAGTAAAATTCGTAACAAAAATATGGAAGTTATTGTTGAAAACAGGGTTAATTCTTACTTATTACAGCATGTTTACTGAGGAAAAAAAACACTGAATTCCTAACTAAATTATATTTTACCTCCACGCAATAATATTGGTAATAAGTCCAGAGCACTAGCCGAGGTTGTAGTATGCCTGCCCGTGTTCGATATCCGGCTGGTTGGAAAATTTAACTGTTAAATTTTCAATCTCGTGGCTGTGGGCCCAATGATGACGTACAGATTTCCTAATAATTTTTCCTACCAGGGAAATGAAAATAATTTTAGGTACAGACATTTTTTTTGTATTGTAAGCAGCCATGTTTTCCCTCTACAAAGATTTAGGCGCTCTCCCCCTACAGGGAAGAATTTGAACCATACTAATTTAGTTACACTTGTTTTCGTATAGATGTAATTTTGAATGGTCCCGTGGTCAGCATTCCGCCTCATACTGACATCTAGGAAACCAAGGGTAGACTAGGACGGTAAAATTCGGTAAATTTTGCTTAGAGGCCTTTTTCATTCAGGCTTAAAGTTTTTGACGAGCCTGAAAATCTTCAGACTCGGGACCCACGGCTTAAAGTCCCCCCGAGGACTTGTTCCTTCGATTTTCCTGTCCTAAAAAATCCATCGACCCGCCGGGTTTGAACCGCGACCCTCGGGACCAGAGGCAAGGGGCATAACCACTAGTCCACCGCGGCCGATAGGTACAGAAATGGATGTTTTTAAGAAGATCAACTGGAAAATCTAGAATGGATAGAATACTAAATAAAGAAATAAGGGAATTAATGGGTGTACAAGAGGAGCTGACATCATAGACATTATGGCAAAGAAAACGATTACAGTGGTATGGCCATGTCAAAAGAAATCCAGAGCAAAGATTACCTAAAATATGTTATGGAATGGATCCCAATAGAAAGGAGGAAGAGAGGAAGACGAAGAAAAAATTGGATAGAAGGGGTAACAAGCAGATATGAATATCAGAGGATTGGAGGAAGATCAATTGATGGACAGAGAGGAATGGCGTTGGTTTCCGGAGACGGCGGCAGCTGCCATGATATGGATGATGATGACTGTTCGCTTAAAATAATTTTCTTAATGACTGTTTTTTCTAATTTTAATTTTCCTAATCCATTTTTTTATAGTAAAGTTTTCCCAATCTATGTTTCCTAATACTAATTTTTGTAAAACGAATTTTTATACCCTTATGTCCTAATAAGTTATACTTCATTTTATGAAACTAAGGTACCAATAATTATTGATATATTTGGAAGATTAAAATGCATAGCAGTACGTTTCAAAAGTCTATGTACAGAAGTAAATGGCGAAAAAATCGTCGGATAATATCTGTACTCGGTATTGGTAGAATTTCAAAAGAGCAGCGCATGTGATGATTGTTTGTAGCTGAATTAATGTGGGAAAAGTGGGTGGTTTCAGTAGTATAATACCGATAATTGAAAAAAACATTTTTGCGATTATAAAGAATACAAAAATAAAAATGAGTACTACTGTAAATGCGCATGTAGATCTCTCTCCTTGCC
>JASPKZ010007122.1:2500-13318 GCA_030220185.1 Diploptera punctata | reverse complement strand
TTAAATCTGGAATATACTTCAGGGTAGATGAAATGTGTACTAGGCTAGTTTTCTTACATATTACCACTATTAAATAATTATTAATGACTTTTTAACTCATTCCCCAAATGGGAGTCTATGACCAATACATTTCAATGATTTTTGTATTTACAACCAATACAGTATTTTGACCTCGATTTTTCAGTTTAATTTTATCACTGTAAAATCAAGATCCTCTTTTTAACATTCTGAATAGTTCATAGCATTATGTTTGCAGTGACTACATGTGGCTACCAGATTGTACACATAGTACACGATGTTAACACATAGTTCTTGCGGGTTATAATATAAAAACATTTGTAGCAATTGATTGGGGCACGCCGTAGCGTAGTGGTTAAGGCACCTGAGCTACAAGCCGGAGGGCGAGGGTTCAAGTCCCCGTTGGGGTCAGGATTTTTAAACTGACCCCAAACTTTCTGGCGGCTCTATGGCCTTGGGGTCGACTCAGCCTCTAACGGAAATGAGTACCAGACGCTTGTTTGGGGGGTAAGGCGGCCGTCACGCAGGCTGACAACCCTGCTTACATCGAGTGCCGATTGTCTATAAAAAGTGGGTAGCCTGAACCTCCTACTTACCCCACGGGGGCCTCCGGCCTGTTGTGGGATCACTTTTCACTTTTTGTAGCAACTGACTATACAAAAACAAAAAAAAAAAAGAAAAGAGAAACCACTGTTTGCAGATTTTAAAACCAATTATTCCCAGGAATTTATGTTCCAGAAAAAACATAATTTGACATATTTACATCATAGGACATCAGAAATTATTTACATAACTTATAACGTTGGTTATAAATTTCTCCACTAGAGTGCATTCTTACAATATTGCGATCCTTTGGCAAATAAATAATATGATCTGATTGCAGTGATGAACAAGTTAAGCATAACGTTTCTCATTTGTTTTCAAACATCGCCGTTTACATTAAATATATAAATATTTTTAAATAACTATATTTAAATAATGATTTGTGAGTAAACAGCTTGAATTTTTTCGTTAAATAGTCCTAAAAATTCTCGCTAGACCCATAATCTGTTATGGCAGTGAATCTTGGACCATCAGAACTCAGGATGATCGTCATATTCACAGCCACGGAGATGAAATTTCTGCGACGAACTGCAGATTATAGCCTTCTAGACCACCAAAGAAATTCAACAATAGCCAGAGAGTTAAACATCGTACCTATATCTGAATACCTCTAAGAATATAGAAACAATTGGCTAGCCTATATTCAGCGCATGGATCGTTACAGAATACCAAAACAAATTCTTCACTACATTCCTCGAGGCAGAAGATCTGTGGGTGCGACCTTTTCGGAGATGGCGGGAGACCGTAACGGGCCACTGGTCCTAATACTTGAAAGGACGATGTTGAAATAGTCCTAACAAATGCCACTCTTGATTTCCAAATTCTCTAGATACATTCACTCCTCACTTCGTGAATCATGAATTTATCGTTCATTTGGAAATCACTCGTGGCATTATTTATGAAAAAATCATCTTGATGACTCGGACAAAACCACTTAAAAAAAGGCTAATGAGGTTGCGTTACAGGTCTCGATATTAGAAGCCAGGTCCCCTCAATATAAGAGACTGAAAGTACAACCTAATCTAAGAACAATTACGGTTATTAACCTGTTTTCTAATATTATAAATAAAAATAGGTTATTGAATTTTATAGGAGCTGGATATAGTCTTGATGGAATGAAGTTGATTCTAAAGAAGGACATCGTGCACAGAGTTTCCGTGGACAATTTCGCGTGCAACCATCCCCCACCTTTGCCACACCTCCACCCCTCGTGGCGACTGTTACTCTCAGAAAGATCGCCTCCTTCAAACCAATCTTGCATGTGGCGCCCATCGAAAACAAAACAGAAAACGACAACAAAGGCCAGAGGAAATTTCGCCTCCATTTCCTGTACCCTTATTCCCAGAATAGAAAACTTGGCTACATAAAACTATGACATATTTTATTCCACAAACAGAATATGACCCTACAATAACAAAGTGCAAAGAATGTGCTTCATAAAGTGCGGCACGTTCCACGTTATACACGGATAATAAATCATTACAGCCCTAAGTTATGAATAAAATTAAACTTCAAAGTTTGTTAAATAACCATGGTTAAAAATCTACGTAACTAAGGATAATTTATTACCTGTTGGCAATTTTTAAAACTTTCATATTTTAAACTTCGTGTCGCACTTAATAATAATAATATATAATAATAATAATAATAATAATAATAATAATAATAATCATCATCATCATCATAGTACATTCACGAATTTAGGCCATTTGTTGACCTGTTTCGGCCTCAAGAGAAACACCATCCAGAAGTCTTTTGAGTGACGTCCTGGTCTTCTTCTTCCTGCAGGTTGATATCTTAACATTAGTTTGGGTATTCTGTGATCTTCCATTCGATGAACATGTGTATCCATCTTGACTTATAATCAGAAATTTTGTTTTCTAAAGATTCCATGTGTAATTCTTCTAAGATGTCTTCATTTTTTTTGTGATCTAGTAGTGTGTATCCTGCAGTCCTCCGAAGATATCTCATTTCAGCAGATCTAAGTCTCTGTATATCCTTCTGTTTCAACGTCCATACTTCGCTACCATACAAAAGAGTTGGAAAGAGCCAGTGTTTTATACACTTTCAGTCTTGAATGCTTTTGGACTAACTGTGGCTTGAAGATAGAATTTATTAACCCTAAAATTCTTAAAAATTTAGATATTTTTGCATTTACATCCTTTTCTTCTTCATATGAGATATTGCATCCTAGATATGTAAAATTATTCACCTGCTCCAAAATTTTATTGTCCAGTACAATTTTTACTTCTGACAGGATCTACACCTTGAAATGCCATAATTTTTGTTTTTTCTGTAGATATCTTTAATCCATATTCTTCTGTAATTTTGTTAAGTTCATACAGACCTTTCTGTAGATTATCTTCAGAATTTGCTATTATTATTTGGTCATCTGCAAACAATAGGGTGTTTAATGTTCTATTTTCTGATATTCTTATTCCAAATTTATATGTTTTTGTTCCAGCAACATATTACTTCATTGATATAAATTGCAAAGAGTGTTGGGGATAGGGGGCAGCCTTGTCTCACACCACGATTTATAATTCCTTCTTCAGAAAATCTGTTATTTAATTTAATCTTTATGGTGTTGTCTTTGTAAATATTTTGTATGTTCTGCCGAAGTAAATTTGGTATATTTCTGTCTTCCAATATATTTAAGAGTTTTTGATCTCTTGACTGTGTCGAATGCTTTTTCAAAATCTATGAAAGCAAAATGTGTTTCTAAGTTGAATTCTCTTCTTTTTTCAAGCAATAGTTAACCAGAAAATGCTGAATCAATACAAGATCGTCCTTTCCTAAATCCATTTTGACATTCCATAAGGAATTTTTCACTGAAACGTTTCAAATTTTCCATTTAAAATGTCTGCATAAATTTTGTAGCATGTGTTTAACAAACTGATTCCCCTATAGTTGTCCATTTTTCTCTTGTCTCCTTTCTTGAACAGGGGTATAACAATGCTTGTCTTCCATTCTTGTGGTATATCTGCATTTTTGAATACATTATTAAAGAAGGACAACAATCTTTCATGGAACTGTTTGCCTGCATATTTGTACAATTCAGAATTCAAGCAATCTGTGCCAGTTGCCTTCCCATTTTTTAATTTCTTTAAACTATTGTTCAATTCTTCCAATGATATTATGGAATCTGTCTCATTATTATTTCGGAAAATTGTATCTCATAGCTATTGTCAGTCCAAAGACTTTTATAATAATTGAAAAAATCTTCTTTTGTTACTCCCAATTAATTTGGTAGATTCTTTAATATCTTTATTTCAAATGTTTTTAATATTTTGAAGGCATTAGGTTTGGAGCTTATGCAAATCTGATTCTAAATGTGTAACAAAATTTAACCATGTTTTCCTATGTCTCTTTCTTATTTCCCTCTTAACATAGCTCTACAGCGTTTGAATTCTATTTCATTTTCTACTTCTTTGTGTTCAATATTTTTTTTATAAGCTGCATTTTTTTCTTCATCAATTGTTTTATTTGATCATCCCAGATTTTTAGAGTTCTATTTCTTCTTTGTTGTATATTACTTTTTCCTAAAGTTTCATTAGCTGCATTTTGAATTATCATTTTAATGGTTTTTTCCATTCTTCTTCGACATCATTACTTTCTGGAGTTGTAGCCATATATTGCTGAATTCTTCTCGAATATAACCATTTAATACTTGTCATCATAAAATAATTTTACCTTGTACTTTTGTTCTATGCTCTGTTGTTGTTTCTTCTTCTTTTTTTTAACCATCTTGGTGGAAATCTTATTCTTGCTTCTACTAGGTAAGTGATCTGAACCAATATCATATCCTCTGTAGGCTCTGACATCGAGAAACAATTTAAAAATCTTATTATTTGCAATGAAATAATCAATGATTGATTTTTGAGTCCTGACGATGCCAGGTATATTTATGTATGTTTCTATGATTGTAAAAGGATTCGTTATTTTCAGTTCATTGTAGATAGCAAAATCTGTTAATCTTGTCCCATTCCTATTGCTGGTTGGTTCGCAAATGTTCCAATATTATTGTGACTTGAGCATTGCCCACTCTGGCATTTAAATCTCCTATTATGAGAATGTAATCATTTCTATTAATTTGCTATAACTTTCTTGTAATATTTTATAAAATTCGTCATTGTCTTCTTCACGCACTTCCTCTGGTGCATATACACCAAGAACTGTCAAATTACCTCTATTTATTTTCAGTCGAAAGCGCTAATATTCTTTCACATTCCAGTAAGTGTAGTGTTTGAATTTTATTTCTTATGGTTTTTATTAATCC
This sequence comes from Diploptera punctata, assembly GCA_030220185.1. NCBI lineage: Eukaryota > Metazoa > Arthropoda > Insecta > Blattodea > Blaberidae > Diploptera > Diploptera punctata. Next base: position 8,418 of record JASPKZ010007122.1, on the reverse strand, counting down.
AAATCATTACTCCAGCTTGTCCATGGGTTTTCCTGTCGACACCGCTATATATTTGTACATAAGTTTTGTGTTTCTTTCGTTCCTTTAAGTTCTTCTTCTTAGTCTCTGTATTACTGCAATATCAATGTTTCTATTTTTAAATATACTGTCTAGTTCTCCTCTTCTTTTTCATGGATGCTTCGGACATTCCAGGTTGCATATCTTACAATATCATTGTGCCGTTTTCTTTTAACCATATTTCTTTGCTGTGGTCGTCATATTTCAATTCCTTCTGCTTTTTTTCGTGTTGAGTACCTTGAAAGTAGGTTTTGAAGTTCCTTAGGACAGGTTACTGGCCCGACGCTAAGTAGTCCAGTGGTAGGGCTGCTACCTTTTAGTCTCTGGACAGACATTAGGATACCGCATTTACTCAGTACCTGATGGAACGGTTATACCGCCGTGACTCGGTCCTCAGAGCCTCGTTTTGTGAAAACAGGTTGTACCACGAGAAGGTGAGGATGAGAATTGGGTTAGGAGAGGTTTAACACAATAAATAATAATAATAATAATAATAATAATAATAATAATAATAACAAATTTTTAATTATTTGGGTTGTAATTTTACTATAAACACAAAAACTGAAATAGGCCTATATGTAAATGTGAAACTGTCAAGATTTCAAATGATATGTGGAACTATACATAAAACATTAAAGAACAAAACAAGAAGAGATAATAGATTGAAGTTTTATAAAAACATTGGCAGTTCCTGCATTTATTTAAGGGAGTGAAACTTGGGTAATGACCAAAAAATTACGAAGTAGAATACAAAGTGTAGAAATGAAACTTCCTAGAAGAACAAAAGGCTGCACAAGAATGGATCGGCTAAAGAATGAAGATATAAGAACAGAGTTAAATATATATCCATTAAATGATAAAATCAAAGGATATAGAGAAAAATGGTTTAGACATGTAGAAAGAATGAACGTAACAAAATTATCAAAAGCAGCATTTAACTAGAAGCCAAGAGGTTCAAGGAATGTAGGAAGACCAGTGAAAAGATGGACAGAACAACTGTGAGGCGAAACAGGCATTTTGCCTAGCCCGCGAAGTGAAATAATAATAATAATAATAATAATAATAACAATAATAATCATCATCATTTTGTTATTCAATGCCACCACATTGTCATTTCAACATTCTGGTATTCTCTCCTGGCGTGGCGTTATTTTAACCCACTTCTGAAGTTGGGGTAGTTACGTTGGTAGGGGCGGAGTTACGTTGCCTCGATGATATAGGCCTACTGTATGATAGGTATGATACGTGACGAGGATGGTAATGATGTTGCCAGGGGGAGGCCTTAATCCTAAACTTAATAAATATGTTAATGATGGCCAGATGTTGTGCGGGGACCGTATGAGCTTTAGAGTTTCCTGACATTTGTTGTCTTACAGGTGATAATAATAATAATTAATATAATAATAATAATAATAATAATAATAATAATAATAATATGTTTTATTTTAGCTGGCAGAGTTAAGACCATAAAGTCTTATTTTTCCACTCAACCAGAGATATACCAGAATACAAAATTATAAAAAATTCTATAGACGTATTACAATTTTAAGATATTACTTAATTATAACCTAAACAACGCACAATGTGAATATAGGCGAATATTAACACTAACAAAAACATTGAATACAATAAAATAAGAATAAACCTTCATAGATGAACATTAGTATTCCGTGCAGCCACGAACCTACGGGTTCATTAGTGCCAATGAATTAGTTATTACATCCAAACTTAATAAAACTTTATTCTCGTATGATATAACGTAATTTTTCCCAATATTAGTAAAGCCATCTATATTAACATTTCAGTTAAATCAATTATTTATTTAAATTAGGTATTTATGTGTTTTTGTTATTTGCGTCAAAGGTATTGTTAAATGCTGAGTTGAACAAACCACTCTAGGGGTGAATGTTATTGGCAGTAACGTCAAGAGTCGGGTGAGCGTGTTAAGACAGAATACTATAATTTTCATCAAACATACTACTTACGTTTTCAAAACAAATATAATCGAGATAGAGGCTATAAGATAAAAATGTCTGCATTAATGTACACGTACGTTTTCCTTCCCTACAGTTGTACTAGCTCTCCCACCAGGTTTGTTTTGGCTCGTTCCCTTCCCCAACAGCAAGTTGTTCAGCTCAGAATACAAGGTTACTGTCATTGATTACTATAGAGATTGGTAATGGAAAATTATCATAAGTAATGCCACGAGTGATTTCCAATTTATCTAGAGGATTTGGAAATCAAGAGTGGCATTTGTTTCGACTACTTAACGAATAAAATTAAGCTGTTTACTCACAAATCATTATTTAAGTATAGCTATTTTAAAATATTTATTTTTAATGTAAACGGCGATGTTCGAAAACAAATGAGAAATGCATGGTTATGCTTATTTTGTTCATCCACTACAACTAAATCAAATTACTTATTGCTAAGTAGGATCGCAATATTGTAAGAATACACCCTAGTGGAGAAAAAATAAAAAACATCAAACAGTTTATTGTGAAGAGCATTAAAGGTTATTAATTATTTCTTTAGGAAACAACTTCGTAAAATCATTATTTAAAAACACAATTATTGAACACACAATTATCAAATATCAATATTTCGAAGGAATCTGTTCATTATTTGCTATATTCAACGTATTCGTTCGAGAGTCAGTCACTGCAAAATAATGCTCTGACCTGTTCAGAATATTAAAACGGAGGAGCTTTCTTTAATATGATAAATAGAAGCAGATAAATATCGAAGTGAAACAGGATTGTGATTGGTTGTAAAACAACATTCATTGAAACTCCCATTTGGGGCATGCATTAAATAGTCATAAGCAATCATGAGTGATTTCCAAATGATCGATTATCGATTTATTAACGAGTCACGAATAAAATTAAGCTGTTTGCTCCAAAGTCATTATTTAAATATAGTTACCGATATTTTAAAATATCTATATATTTAAGGTAAACGGCGATGTTTGAAAACAAATCAGAAATGTGAGGTTATGTATTTGATCAAAATGTATTGTATTTTAAATACAATTTAATAAACTAAGACGTTTCTTTTAAGATACCAGTATTGGAGAAAAGTAGGCCGCGGTGGACAAGTGGTTATGTACCTTGCCCCAAACCCGGCAGGAATCGATGGAATTTTTAGGATAGAAAAATCCAAGTAGCAAGTTCTCCGAGAAGGACTTAAAGCCGTGGATCCCGTGTATGAAGATTGTTAGGCCTGAATAAAGAGGCCTCTAGCAAAATTTATGGACCTTATTCGTCCTAGTAATACCTCAGTTACCTGCTAGATGTCTCATTGGGTCGGAATATTGACCGCATACCATTCATGACATCTGTAGGGAAATGAATGTAATTAAATTAACTTGAACTAGTAACTCCTTAGAAAGGCAAGGCTAAGGCACACCAATGGGCTGTTACGTCATTGGAAAAAAAAAATTAGAGTGATCAAGACATTCCTATATACTGATGGATGCTCCTCGCGTGTCAAACGATCGACTCGTGGATAAAATTTATTTTATTACCTTGTATAATAAATAACTGCTCCTACATTGGTATTGGCCTGAATACTTTTTTAAGCATCGTCCAGCAATAAAAAATCAATCTCATAAAATAGTTAAAATACATTTTTATGAAGAGCTTGAGCTCAGATTGTAGAAATAGATTATTGATAAATCGGCCTTCTTTTTCTCATGATTTATCTCCAGTTGTCAATGCTATTTCTGTGGTGGATTTTATTTAGGATTAAGTTCGTGACTCCAATATTTTAAGAAATATTTCTGTTAACTGGTAGGGAAACTAATCAAGTTATAACTATATGAACGTAACCGAGAGACACAGTCATTCTCAACTATGCTTTTAAACTTCGGACGTATTTCGTTAATTTTCAGTGTTCGTCAAGTAGCCTGGTAAATGTGATTATTAGTGGTCAAAGGTTATGTTTTCGTTTAAAATTCTTCTGTTTTCGGCTTCAGCTACAAATCCCTAAAAAAATCATTACACGAAGCAGAAAGATTCCTTCCGTGTGCTGAAGATGGACGGCAGTTCGAAAGGCCTTCCCAGTTTAAAATTATAAATGAGGACGAATTGGTTATATAGCCACGTATGTATAATTTTGAATTTGGAGAGAATTTATTAGTATTATTATTATTATTACTATTATTATTATTATTATCATTATCATTATCATTATCATTATCATTATCATTATCATTATCATTATCATTATCATTATCATTATCTTATTATTATATTATTATTATTATTATTGTAGCCGAGCGGTTAAGGTAGGAAGCCTTGGCGCAGAGCTACGGGACTTGCGCTGGTTCGAGTCTCCATGGGGGAAGAAAGTTTCTCATGGTATTTCGACCAGTATGGGACCGGTGCCCACCCAGCATCGTGAGGCAATTGGGTAGCTACAGTAAGTAGCGGCTCCAGGTTGAGGAACCAGCTATAACGGCTGGGGGACTCGACATGCTAGCCACATGTCACCCCTACACTGGCTCTTGATCATCTACATCTGTGATTGACACATGTGGATGTGAAGGGCCAGCAGCCGGCTGGTAAAAGGGCAACCGCTGAAAAGTGGAAAGATCCTCAATCGAATCGAATTATTATTATTATTATTATTGTCCACCGCTGTGGTATCGAGGTAGTGTGCTGCCTTGTCCCGCAGCGGGCGCGGGTTCGATTCCCGGTCGGGACGGGCTCCTGGGTGAGGTTTTTTTCGGAGTTTTTCCTCACCTTTAAGACAACTGTCAGGAAGCTTAGGGCCCAACAGTCCCCGAAAATCATCCGGCCATCATCATCATCATCATCCTTATCATTATCATCATCATCCCTTACCGGTATGGAAAGCATCGGGAAGCTACCACACCTATAATTCCCTAGTAAACCTGCAATGCGTAGCATGAAAATACTATGATTGCAGTGAAAGAACTGCCCTCGGGCAGAATTACTATGGATGCATGGATTATTATTATTATTGTTATTATTATTAATAATATTATTATTATTATTATTATTATTATTATTATTTATTATTTATTATTATTATTATATAACTCAACTGGACTCTTATCTAACAAATTCACTCTCAAAACGTTCAACTGAAAAAAAAATAAATAGAACTGTTATTCCCCCAAAGATATTATATGGATGCGAAACATGGATTCTTACTTCAAGAGAGGAAAAAAAAATTACGACTATTTGAGAATAAAGTTCTTAGGAAAATTGTTGGAGCAAAGAGAGACTAACAGACAGGTGAATGGAGACGACTACACAACAGTGAGCTACATGAGCTTTATAGGAAATCAGATATAATAAGAATAGTTAACTCTCGTAAGTTGCAGTGGGCAGGAGAAGTGGCACGAATGGAGAATGAAATAGGGAAATGGAAGCTCCTTGTAGAAAAACCAGTTGCTAGACCAAGAATGAGGTGGGAGAATAATATTAACCATGATTTGAGGGAAGTAGATTATACAGGCGATGATTGGAAAACATCAGCTAGGGATAGGGATGTATGGAGGTCGTATGTCCTCGCGACCATTGAACCTACGGGTCTGATAGTGCCAGTGAATTGGTTAGTTCCTCAAAATTTCCCAGTTTTTGCTTTAGTACGATATAGACTATGTGGAGAGGCAGAAGAAACTACTTGCTCCAATGCCCACTATCTCTCAGGCACCAAAATTAAGCAGAATCTCGCCTTGAAAATGAATTATTGCTCAAAAAAATCTTAACCACAGAATCTCTTGGGGGCACTTGCTACGGAAACATTTAAGAGACATCGAGCTATCAGCGTTGACTGGCTCCTGATGCTGGCGGTGATAAGTAAGATATATGCTTAATTATATTTAATAT
>JASPKZ010007119.1:0-43627 GCA_030220185.1 Diploptera punctata | reverse complement strand
ACAGTTGTATTTTTATGGTGAAAGATCGTCACTGTTTCGACCAAGGTACTTTTTTGTCTGGCTTATCACCTTCAACCAGTCTGGCATTGGTAACCCTATCAGTAGCAATGCTACCGCCAGCATAGCTCTCAGGATCATTTAAGCACGCAAGCCACTTCACAATGACAAGGTAAAGATCCCTCGTCGAAATTATTAATTTCAACAAACCTCCTGCGATTCATAGGAAACCCACAAAACTTCAGTAGACATTTTGCAGGCCTACACTTGGTCATTCCATGTCTCCTTATTCAATTGTTTTCTTTTATCAAAACTATTTATTTTGTTCTGGATGGGATACTGAGGAATTTTTACCTGTATACCAAATTACATTGTCAAATAATTTCAAAACTACAATCACTTCAAAAATGTTTTTAACCAATTATTGAAATTTTATTTTAAAAATTGAAAAATATGAAGGAATATTAAATTTCTACTAAAATATGAACATTTTGCCAAAATATTATGAAAAAATATGTTGGTCTTATTTGATTCTATAGATTATAAAATGTAAAAATACTCTACGGAGCAACACAAATTTTTATAGAACGCAAAAATAGTATTATAATATATTAATTTTAATATCAACATAAGTACAATTTACAAATGTAATACATTACAAAATTATGTATAGTACCAGTATTATTTTATTCTTTGGCATATTTCTGATGAGTAAATTTTTTAAGTAGATTTCACACATAAAATAACTTTCAAAGTCTCAACACTCAATTGCGGTTTGTTTTATGTCCACACTTTATTTACCAAACAATGGTGGTCGAATCAACAATGTAAACTTTGATAAGCAGTTCTCAACAATGATTTGTTATTATTAAAGTTTAACATTATAAAATTAACAAAAATTACATAAAACTCATATCCTGGCAAAATAGCTACATGGGCACCGAAAACCGTATATTCCTTTTCCGTTCTCCTGCCGTTCCCTATCTTATGCATTCTTTCCCAAAAATCGGAACTTTTTTTTAAAATGCCGCAGGATGCGGGACAAATTGTTAAAAATTGGGACTGTCCTGCCAAAATCGGAACGTCTGGCCATCTTACACAATACGCTTATTACTGGTATGTGTTTATATATTGTATTGTTTTGTGATACTTCATACATAGCATTATGAAATGAACGTGTTTAGTACACACAAAAAACAAAAAACAAATAACATTGAAAAAAACAGGCATGCTGTAACAATTAAGTTATGTAGATAGGAAATAACACTATGAGGTTTTTTAATATTGTTTATTTTTTATTATTTCACTCACCTCATGCTTCATAATTCATAGCAGACCCTGGGTTTCTTCACATATTTTGTGACATTCTCAATGCTGCGTCACGTTCACAACTGACGTCCAACGGCCTTCTATCCTGCAGACTGACCTCCGCGCCATCTGGTGGCCGACCGAAGAATTTCCAAATCAGTCCTCTTTCTTTATAACCGGGTATTTCAAAATTCATAGTTGTATTTTCATTCTTGCATATGTAAATTTTTTCCCAAATTGTGAGTTCCTTCGGTTTTTCCAATTGTTTAAGTAATTTTGTTTTGGTTTCTATTCTATGTTTTTCTGATCAGGCATGTGCAGCTATTGCAGATTTTTCGGTTTCTCCATTTTTAACATTTCTGAGGTGTTCTTTTAATCTTGTATTTAGATTCCTTTTGTTTTTCTATGTATATCTTTTCACAATCTTTACAATTAATTTGATAAATTCCCGATTTTTTGCAGTCTTCAATCTTTCATTTTTGTTGGTTTTTATTAAATTACCTAAGCTACTATCATTTTTCGGTGCTAATTTAATGTTGAATTTGTTGAAATTTTTTTGAAACTTGTCAAATACGAAAGGATGGTATGTGAACTTCTTGAATTTTTTGCCTATATTTTATCTGTCTGAAGAGTACTTTCATTGATGACTTTTTGTTCTTTGAATTTATTTATTTTCTTGTGTATCATTTTCTTTTGAAAACCATTATCCTTAGCAATTTTTATGATGTGTTCTTTCTCTTTATTGTAATTTTCTTTGCTCATGGGGACATTCACAAGTCTGTGTGTTAAACTATTAAATACTGCCTGTTTGTGTGAAAAATGGTTAAATCCAGTAGCTTTTATATAATTGTCGATGTGAGTTTCTTTTCTGTAGATTCCAAATTCTATTTTCTTTTTTTCTTCATTCCTAATCAATATTGTTAAATCGTTTTTTTTATTCCTTAGAGTAAAAAATATCGATAGACATTACGTGCACACTGATCTGACGATCTTCACTATTTATTGTAGTGCCAAACCAACAATACTAAGTTATGTGTCAACAATATAACAATATTTTACTTTTCTCTCGCTGGTAGGAAGAAAGTAAAGTAATTATCTTCTTCCTGCATGTATCCGGAGACATATCCATTTTATCTCCTATTTCCCTCCAGGCATCTCCTTTCAATGATTTTTTTAAATGATCCTTATGTTAAGGATCCCACAATAATTGTTTGTTTATATAAAGATCAATAAGTTTTAACCTGTTGCCCTCTGACCACTCCATACTCAAATAATAATAAGGTGTGCGCCAAAAACAACAAACCTCTCAAGTACCCGTCCAAATCTAAACAGCGAACCATCAAAGTGTTCGGGGAAAAAACTGACAATGAGTGAATCGTGGTGCACCGCATGTGTGCCACGCGCATGCACCTTAAAACCCCATACAAATCTGATGAACATGGTGCGTGCGAACGGCGTGCACGCCACACAAGTGTGTATGTACCTTTATAGCACATGAACATGTAATGGGGGCCTGTTATTCAACACAGGAAATGGCAGAGATGATTTTCTGCTAAGGGTAAACAAATGAAAGCAACCTACAGGCATGTAACTTGTATGCTGTAACAAATCCAGCATGCAAAATACTTATTATTAATATCTTTAGTATCCTGTTTTAAGTTATTCAATTTAGGAACCATATTTGTACTTCTAGATATTTTTTTCTTGTTTTGTCAAACACTATCTTCTTTATAAATAGTAGAACATGTTTTAAACAATATTCTGATTGTGCTTCTCCATTTTTTTACATTTCTAATGTGTTCTTTCATTCTAATGGTCAAGTTTCTCTTTGTATTGAATAGAACAAAAGAACATATCAGAATATAAAAATTGAGAAATAGAAAAATCTGCAGTGGCTATTCAGGTTTGATCAGAAAAGCATAAAATTGATTTAAACACAAATTTATTAAAACAGATGGAAAATACAAAAGAAATCACTCTTTGGGAGAAGATCTACATCCAAAAGATCAATGTGTTTAATTACGATAATCTTAGGAAGTAACACTATGAGGTTTTATTTAACAATCATTAAATGAATCAGATTTACACCTCATCCCATATTTTGTTCATTTCAAAGAACCTTTTTTGAAATACGCAGGGAAGAAGATTTATTTTGGAAGTTCATTGGTCCACCAACAGAGGGAGGAGTTTGATACCAGTTGAACAAGAGGAAATACAAACTAATTCTGGAAAGGATAGAAAAAAATGAGGTGAGACGTAAACTCTGATTCATTTAATGATTATTTCATGTATGAGGAGCTCATTTTCATAACTCTCTTGTCCATCCTGTATCTTGTATGTCTTCATCCTTCTTGGACTATCACTTAGCTTCAGAACATCATTTAAATCACTACAAATGTACATTAAAAGTGGCTATTGTCTCTTGTCTATGGCAAAATAGAGACCTTAAATTACTTCCACAAATTTGTGAATATGGACAAGACATTTATAAAATAAACTCATCATATTTCAATTCTAGCACAAAAATGGATTAGGCAATCATTTCCTGTCTCAATCTGATTGCTTCTTTGTGGCTTTTGTTTGAATACTATTGCTAGTTTACCAAGAAGCAATAGATCTAGTGAAGCTGGAAGTTTGCTCCTGTCGTCATATTGTTCTATTTGAGCACATGTGGTTTGAATCATAACTTTATTAATTTCTTATTAATATCAAATTTATTTGTGTATCATATTTGCATTTTGAAATCAGATGAATTCTTGAGATGTGTTGAGGTGTAGTTTTTCATTTTCTTGAAAATAGAAAAAAATAATAAATGTATCAGTACATCAGCATATGTACATAGATTTATTATTTTTATCATCATCATCCGGTATCATGGCAGCTGCCGCCATCTTCCGGAAACCAAATGCCATTCCTCTCTATCCATCCATTGATCTTCCTCCATTCCTCTGATATTCATAGCTGCTTGTACCCCTTCTATCCAAGTTTTCTTCGGTCTTCCTCTCTTCCTTCTTTCCATTGGGATCCATTCCATAACAATTTTTGGCAATCTTTGCTCTGGCATTCGTTTGACATGACCATACCACTGCAACCTTTTCTTTTCTATGATGTCCGGCTCCTCTTGTACACCCATAATTTCCCTTATTTTTTTATTTTGTATTCTATCCATACTAGATTTTCCAGCTGATCTTCTTAAAACATCCATTTCTGTACTTAAAATTCTTTTCATTTCCCTGGTAGGAATTTGCCAGACTTCAGCACCATATGTTAAAATGCTCTGAATTATGGTTTGATATATTTGTAATTTTCTATTTTTTGTAATATTTTTGCTCCACCAAACAGAGTTTAAAGCATTTATTGCTTGTTTTGTTTGTGCGATTCTATTTTTAATTTCCACTGTGTTATCGCCTGAATGGTCTAATTTTGTTCCTAAATAAGTGCATTTAGTTCTTCTCCATTGTTGAAATTTATATTTTCCATTTCTTCTCCTATACACAGATATTTAGTTTTCTCAATGTTTATATAAAGTCCCCATTTTTCATATTCTTCTTTTAGTTTTTTTATAATTATGTTAAATATTTCACAGAAATGTTACTGATGTGAGCATTTTTAGCTCACAATTGGGATGCATTGTAGCATAATTGTTTAAGGCAATACACTACAAGCTGAAAAGTCCAGAGTTTGAATCCTGATGGAGTCAGAATTTTTAAACTGGCCTAAACCTTCTGGCAGCACCATGACACTGGGGTTAATTCACCATCTAATGGAAATGAATATTAGACATATGTTTTGGGTGTAAAGGAGACCATCATGAAAGACTGACTACCCAGCTGACATCTAGTGCCAATTGTCTAGAAAAGTGGGAGCCTTAACCTCCTACTACCTCAAGGGTATCCTAAAGCCTTATAGTAGGATCACTTTTACTTTGTCTCTTTAGATTCTGTCACTAAGATTCTGAAGAATAGAAATAGCATAAGTCAACTTTATTGTCATTATAAATAATTATAATTATATATGTGTTTACAAGACCATCTTCGCTAGGTTTACCGTACAGGCCACATGGCCTAAAACGAATTTGTTCATGATGATGATGATATATGTGTTTATATGCCAAGACTAATTCACTGTTACATAGCTATTGTTTTAAATATACCTATCTGCAAATGTATTTGTTTTAGATTTTAATTTATTAATTGGTCTATTTTTCTGTTATACATTTCTTGTTATTCCATTAGATTTAGGCTTGAATAAAAGTGGGGATGGATTGACTGCAATCTCCTGCTTCATTTGTTTCTGTGAACATTGATATTAAGATAGAACTAATACCTTGTTAAGATGCTGCTGCAACCCATAATGCAAAATGGAATGGAAATTGTCCAAGCGGCTTCCATGAAATGCAAACAATGTGTTGTGTCCCTTGGAAACATTCTGCCAGCTTTCTTCATTTTTACTATGAGGGCTTCTTACCAATTGGAAGATGAGATCAGGGGGAGGGGCAGGAGTTTCACAATGAACACATTCCAGAACGGATTCAAACTGAAATAGAAATATCCATAACTTTGTTATAATTAGAGAGAAAATTTACACCTGCACTGAGATTTGAATCAAAGATCTCCAGCTTCACATGTTGGTGCTCTATCATTGAGCTACTCTGGCACATATCCAGGAGCAAACCATAGTTATATTAAATGTCCCCTACAGATACCTTGTGTGGAAAAATTAATTTTCATATAATATTTGTAATCAGGTAATGTTACAGCAAAACACAGAGGCATGCCGTAACATGGTTGGTTAAGGCAATATGCTAAAACCCGGAAGGTTGGGAGATTGAGTCTCAGTGGCATAAATCTTCTGGCACCGCCACAGCCCTGAAATCAACTCAGCCTCTGATGAAAATTAATATCATTCTGGGGGTAAAGATGGCCATCATATTGATTGTCTAGAAAGGTGGGAATCTCAACCTCCTACCACCCCAAGGGCCTCCTTAGACCTGTAGTGGGATCACTATCTTTTTTACAGCAAAATCCCATCAAAATGGCTTCTTGCAGTAGAAGCACCTCTACTAATACTTATGAAAAAAGTTTCACCACTTTCTTGGGATTCAGGTACTCAAAGAGAAAAATTTGGATGTGTTCCTCAAAAGGTAGAGCAGAAGAACGTAAAGTTGGAGATATTGAGTTTAAATCTTAGCTCAGGTGCAATTTTTTTGGCTACTAATGATGAATTTAGCATGCATGTGAAGGCACATTACACTTCAATGTTACTTTAACACGTTGGGGATGGGGTATTTACAGCCTTCTAACTTCTCTTCTGCACTCTTTAATATAAAAATTCATAAAAATGTTCTAATTAATTTTATGAAGTAAAACTTTGAGGAATCACTTACCAAGGCTCCTAGTACTGCCTGAGAGTGTGATAACTCTGGAAACATTCCACTTTGTGGAGTGGCACTTGGCAGAACTTGCAAGTATACCTTGTGTCACTTCTTTTTAGCAGGGTATTTTCTCTTGCCTTTCTCACTTTTCACAATTGTTTCGAGAACATTTTTCGCATATCACCCGAAAGCCTCCACATGTGGTCTATGTGGGGTTGGTGTTGATGTTTCTGGTAGTGTGAAGTCTGTGTCTGACTCTACTTCCTCTATCTTATCTGTAGCCCAGTCTTTTGCCAGTTGTAGCAGATAGTCTTTATAACGAAGATTTGTAGAAGTGTTTAATTTCTTATATACTTGAAATGAATTAAACAGAGCACAATTGATAAGCCACAATGAAACTTTCTGTGACCACTTTACAGTTTTCCTTAGAATAGAGTAATAGGACAAGTATTGATCAGCTCTGTCAACACCCTTCATGTGTTTATTATATTGAATAATACAAATGGGTTTATGTTTTACTTCTTCATTTCTCCTGGGAACATCAACCATAGATGAATTATGAATTGTGGATATCATGTTGACAATACAAGTATCCTTCCAGCATTGAAGAAGAATATCACCTTTTCGCCTGAACGTACTTTCCCCACGTTTGAGAGACTGTGATTCATTTTTCAAATCTGGAGGAAGACCTCTGTTCACCCTGATTGTTCCACATATTCTTATATGTCCTAGAAAGGAGATTTTGAGCAATATCTAAGGTATTATAATAGTTATCTTGACATACTTGGTAATTTTGATCAAGGTAAGTTCTAACAGGATCAAAATAGTATCCTGTAATTTTTTTCCTTGTCCCGAATAAATTTCTAAATTCCCAATATAGCCAGAAGTGCTTTCTGTAACCACATGAACAAGTAGACCATATTTTATTATTTTCCCTGGATTATATGTTCATATATGAAGCCTCCCTCTCCACGGAATTATAGTCTCAGCCAATGAAAGTTGTTGATTTGGTTTATAAACTATCTGAAATCTTTCAAGGAAAAAATCTAGTAAGGGCTGAATTTTGAAAAGTCTGTTAGTTGACTCTTTTTGTGGAGCATTATTGTTGAAATGCAAACACCACCAAATTTGTTCAAATCTATTGCAACTCATAATACTCCTAAAAATTGGAGTGTCTAAAAATGGATCAGTTGACCAATAATCCTTCAGTCTATATCTTTTTTTTATTTGCCCCATGAAAATTATTATTACAAAGAACTTTTTCATTTCCACTATACTGACATCTGACCATTTCACCTCTTTAGATGAGGTAGTATATGTATCATGATTTTGTAAATGATATAAATTAGTTTCCTCACATAGCATTTGAAAGAATTGATCACCGAAAAAGAAAGTTCTAATATGTCAGAAATTTTTGTTGGGTCAGAGAGAATTTGTTTCACCCCTGGATTTCCAGAAAAAAGTTCTAAGTTCGGTGTTTTGTCTTTCTTGGCCCATGTGTTTGACCTCCACCCTAGAATTATCATCACTTTCATCAGAACTTGTCTCACTGCCACTGTAAGTTTGCACTGGTTGCACAGTTTTTCTTTTCTTTACAATCACTGAATCGTCATCACTGTCATCGTCACTATCAGTAAATAAATCATCAGGGACATCTGATAAATTATCTGCATTTAATTCTGCTATAATTTCTTCTCCCATGAGAATTGTTTTCTTACGATACGAACTTGCTGCATGCATCATGTTGACTTGTGAATGGAGACTACGACATAGAGAGTATGTTCAGTGCCCATGTGTTGTAGTTAGTTCTAAGAAAGGGTTTATTGTACAGCAAGGAGAGAATTTGATGATTCAGCTCATGTTATGGTCAAATGATGTCGATACAAGAACTTCATGACACCTGAGAGCAATGTATAGTGAGTGGAAAAAAACCTCCGATGCAACTTTGTGTTACCCGTCCGCAATGTGTTAAATTTAGTTTAAGTTATGAAAATTATTTCAAGTTTTATAGATTTTTTCTTCTGCTTTAGATAGTTTGGTAAAATTTCAGACAACAGCAAATGAGCTGTTGTAATGAGTGATTATATTTTTGTTAGCATGTTTGTCATAAGTAGAGTCCAGATTCTTATGTAATTACATATTTTTTCCTTCGTAATAACCAAAAATGTTGACGATTCACACAAATTTAACCTTATACTCAAGTTTGATATTACATATTTTCACATATTTTACCCAATACTATACCCTGGCCAATGATTCTCCGGCCCTGACGTTTTCACGACAGTGTTGCCGATATGGATATTCAGTGAGAGGAGTTGCTTTATGTAAGCGGTTAGCAGACATACAGCTGACATCTCAGTAATTTCAAACCATACTAGCATGCTATAGCTGCATCAAGAGCAGTGATTGGTTGTGGAGGGTGGCAGACATCTCCTCCCACTCAACTATTTCCTTATTGGCAGTAGAGGGCGAGTTTCTCCCTCTACCCCTCGTATAACCTAAACTTCAGAGCTGGAGATATGGCGGCTGTACATATTTGTTAGAATATTACAAATTTTTACATTTTATTACAATAAGAAAGAAACCACTACCCATCACTCTGAAATTGGAGGGTGAATTATTAACTCAAACACATGAAGCAAAATATTTAGGAATAACTCTGGACACAAAATTAACATGGAAGAAACACATGGAGAATATATGTACAAAGATAGAAAAGATAGAAACAAGGTTACCATTATTAAAACGATTAGCAGGGAAAAAGTGGGGTTGCAACCACACAAACCCTAAACACCTTCTACCAAATGTACATAAAACCTGTACTTCAATATTGTGAAGAAATCCTAGTAACTACTAAAGTGGAAAAACTTATAAATTGCAGAACCAAATCCTCCGTCTGATAACAGGAGCCGTTAAAACAACACCAATCACTGCCATGCAAATCTTAACAAATAACCCAAACATAGCATCTGAAATTGAGAAAACAGCAGTCACACAGTATGAAAAATTTTTAAGGCTACCCCATAATAACTGGACCCAAAGAAAACCACAAGTATGTTAAAATCTCAGCAAAGCTTCCTAAGCATTGTACAAGAAATCAAACAGAAATTGCAACTTCCACATTCAAAAGAAAATATGCAGATGAGAAACAACCCTCTAGAATTTTTGGAAATCGAATATAACCTTCATTTAACAGAAGACATCAAGAAATCTGAAACTCCTCCATATATTTTAAAACAAATGTCACTGGAAATGATAAATCTAAGATACCCAGCTCCTGAATGGATACATATTTTTATAGATGGCTCCAGCCTACCAAATGATGGTGGCACTGGTGCTGGTGCAGTATGTCCACTTTTTTCCTTTTATCGTAAACTAAACACAAATTCAACAAACTTTGATGGCGAAATTCTAGCAATTTTCTTAAGTTTACAAAATCTTTTATATCACATCCAAAAATTTACAAAAGTTGTAATTCTATGTGACTCCAAAGCAGCCATTCTTGCTATAACACGAGACACAACACCCAAAAGCATCAAAATTATCGAATGTCACAAAATGATAAAACATTTATCCCGTCTACATAAAAAAGTTGTACTTCAATGGATTCCGGCCCATTGTGGAGTGACAGGCAATGAAATAGCCGATTTTCTAGCCAAGAAGGGTAGCAAAATTGTTTCAAACCCAACTTCTGCTCCAGTTTCCTTTCACTCTATCAAAAGAATTATCTCAAATAAATACATCAATAAACTTAGAGAAGAATACACCACCAAAACATCTGGAAAGGAATGGGAAAATCTACAAGCTTATGACATTACTACATTACAAAGAAAATCTGCAGTAGCAACATTCAGACTGCTAACGGGACATGACTGCTTGAATAAACACCTACACAGAATTGGCATAACAGATTCACCTAAATGCCCTTTTTGCAATTTAAATGAAGATATGGAAAGAAACCATCTCCTCCGTTGTCCAGCTTTTGTAGAAGAGACCAGCCTTTCTGCTAAATATTGGAGTGCAAGAGAGCGAATGATTTCATTATCAAGTGCTCGACATTAGATACCAACCAACCAACCAACATTTTATTACAATTTCCAGTGCTTTGATATTATGGGTGGTGTGAGGAATGTCAGGATAGATCACAAGTAAGGTTCACAAAATTAAGTGTGGACTATTCTAATTTCATCTGACAGTTTTCATTTTATTAACTTTGGACTTAATATCTTGTGATTGTATGTCAGTGAACACAGATGAAAATGGCTTTGACTACCTTATTGTTATCTGCAAAAAATTGGTCATGGATAGGCCCTAATTACCAAAGATACTTTTATCACAGACAATAAAATAGTGATGTATATACCTTGCGTCACATTGCACAACAAATAATTGCTCAATTGCAAGAATACTGTAAGTACTATATTTTGAGAGTTACATATAAATTAATTTAAACATCTAAAAATATTGATCGATCCATAGTAATTCTGCCTGAGGGCAGGTCTTTCACTGCAACCATAGCATTTTCATGCTATGCTTTGCAGCTTTACTAGGGAATTACAGGTGTGGTAGCTTCCCGTTGCTTTCCACACAGGTGTGGGATGATGATAGTGATGATTATGATGGCCAGATGATTTTTGGGGACCGTTGGGCCCTAAGCATCCTGACATTTGTCTTATAGGTGAGGAAAAATAAAAAAAACCTCACTCAGGAGCTGTCCCGACAGCAAATCGAACCCGGGCCCGCTGCGTGACAAGGCAGCATGCTACCTTCTAAAAATATAAATAAATTTATTATAAAAAAGTTTGATTATATATATATTTTAATTAAAATTACAGTGGGAGGAAACACTATGAGGTATTTACATTAATATATGAGGTGGAGAAAATGTTTTAACATCTCACCTCACAAAGTTGCATGTCTTCATGATACCGGTTTCAAAAGTATAATATTACTTCCATCTTCAGTCAAATTCTAACTGTCGAAATTTTGTCGTTAACATCATCTTTTGAACTGCCATCTGGTGTAGATTTTATGAACTTGGAGATTATATTCTCGTCAGGGATATCGAAATTCATTGCTTTATATTTATTTATATAATAAATATGAAAATCAAATAAAACTATGTTTTATTTGTATTTAATTAATTTATATTTATTCTTTTGAATGTATATCTTCTCCCAAATTGTCAATTCTAAAGGTTTCTCCAAATGTTTCAAAAGTTTAGTTTCTCTTCCGATTTTGTGATTCTCTAGCAAACTATGAGCTGCAATTGCAGAATTTTCTATTTCACAATTTTTAATATTTCTGAAATGTTCTTTTGTCCGAATTTCCATTTCAGAAATATTAAAAAATTGTGAAATTGAAAAAATCTGCAATTGCTGCACATAATTTATTAGAACATCATAAAATTGGAAGAGAAGCTAAACTTTTAAAACAAGTAGAGAAACCTTTGGAATTGAGTTTGGGAAAAAATATACATTCAGAAAAACAAAAATAGATCAATGAATTTTGATATCCCTAACGAAATTACATTGATTTCGAAGTTCATAAATTCAACCATAGATGGCAGCACTGAAGATGGCGACAATAGAATAGTTGACGGCCGAAGAATTTCGTCAGTCGGAGTTATGGCTGATGATGAACATGACTATGTTTGAAATCGCGATATCATGGAAGCATGAATCCTATGAGGTGAGTTGTTTAAACAATATGTTCTCCGATGAATTTTAATGATTATACCTCATAATGTTTACTTCCCAACATTAATTAAATATAATATCAAATTTGTTAATTCTTTTTTTTAAATATTCTGCGTAATCCAGGATGGTAAGTAATTTTCTTGAAATGTTTCTTTTCCTTTGAATCAGGCTGTAGGGAGGTGTATTCTTTAAGTCTTTTTTGTTGTTTGAACCTCTTTAACTTATTTATTATTATCTTCTTTCCAAAACCATTTGACATACTATGTTTAAAATGTGATTGAATTCTTTCTTAAAATTTTCTTCACTTAAGGGGATGTTTGTTAATCTGTATATTAAACTATTGAATATTGCATGTTTATGAGCAATATATATATATATATATATATATATATATTGTGCTCTGTTCTAACATTCAGTATTTTTTTTTGTAATAGTATTTATCTTAATTTAGGTTCAGGATACATGTCTTAAATAATACTTAATACTCTTTTACAAGAAGATGTTTCTGTATTGATTTATGTCTTTCAGGTTAAATGGCCATGGTCTGATTTTATTAAC
Organism: Diploptera punctata; assembly: GCA_030220185.1. Taxonomy (NCBI): domain Eukaryota; kingdom Metazoa; phylum Arthropoda; class Insecta; order Blattodea; family Blaberidae; genus Diploptera; species Diploptera punctata. The sequence continues at coordinate 30,691 of JASPKZ010007119.1, read as the reverse complement.
ACTCAATGTTTGTCTACTACCACAGTAGTAGACGAAACGTCCAGGGTTAATAAAACCAGACCATGGCCATTTAGCCCGAAAGACAATAAAGGCATGAATCAATACACCTACCATGAAAGTCTGCAATTTTTACATAAACAACCTCTAAGGGAAGGACGTGTTTCTGTATTGTTTGTTACTTTATTATTGGTAGTAGGCCTATAAATATATTAACCCCAACATTCACGAAAAATTAGTACATTTTAAGAGACAAATATCTCATAACAAAACAAAGTTAGGACAAAGAAATAACAAGTAATTTATTAAAACAATTTTTGATACTATACAGTAAAAATGTAATAATCCATATTTTGACTATTTTTACTACATATTTATGTACACTTAGCGACAAAAAGAATGAGCCGCTTCAAAAAGCAGAGTCCCTGTTATGGCCCACTGCGCATACTCGGAAAGCTAAAGCTGTGATTCATGAGGTAACACACTGTCAAATGTTTTAAATATGCTGTATTAGGTTTTAATCGTCTTAAATAGTTAAAGAACAGTGAAGGAGACATGATTCTAGATATTTACGAGTGTTCGACAAGTGCAATATTACTCAAATTGCGACATTATTTCAAATAAAGTTAAACTCTCATTCATAGTGCAAAAGTACAAGACAACTAATATTTAGACAACCAGTATCCGACGTTCGGGGAAGGTAACGTAAAATGTTCCTATAATATATGTGTAATTATTATAATATCTATAAAGGTTCCGGTTGGCCTCAAATTTCTTGAAAAGTTTTATCTTTCATTGGGGGTTGAATTGGGTTTGAAGTTTCTAAGTTAAGTGTTGGTAGTAAGGTTAAGTCTTTATATTATAATAGTGTAATAGTGTAGATCGTTAAACCACTTACAAAAAGATGAAATGTGTATGAAAGTCAGGGTTCGAATCTTTCCACAATATTTTTTTTATTCATTTGTATTTTCACAAAATACATCTTTTAAGAGTTTCTAGTCAAATATTCTAAATCTTCATAATCTTGTGCAATTAACAATTGATCATCTGTAAAATGAAAGTTGTATAAAGTTTTGTTGTTTGAAATAGGAATTCCCATGCTTGAACATTTTCTCCTCCAATTCTTTAATATTTCATGTACATATATTTTAAACAGAGTCGGTGATAGGCAACAACCTTGACGAAGACCTTTATTTATCGTAAAACCATGTGACAATTTACTGCCAATTTTAATTTTAGATATGCAATTGTCATATAAATTTTGTATAGCTTTAATTATTATAGTCTTAATTCCCATATGTCTTAAAGCAATCCATAGTTTCTCTATAGGGACATTGTCGTATGCTTTCTCAAGATCTACAAATAATAGGTGCAAAGATTGTCCATATTGCATTTTCTTTTCTATTACCTGAGTAGTAATATAATAATAATAATAATATAGCAATAATATACAAACTAATAATAAAATAATAAAAGAATACACACTTGACTAGGGTTTATCTTACTTGATAGTAATATGTATAAATTTTATCATTAGTGGCTAATAACGTAAACATTTTATGGAATGGATCTAAGAAATATTCAAATGAATAAAAAGATGGAAGTCATGGTATATAATATATGGAATGTTTTTATTTCATTCATGGGAATATTTTTGAATACCAAATGATTTGTTCTACACTAATTTTGGTGTCTTTGTGAAAGAATTTGCTGATGTAAACCTCAGAATTAATTAGTTCCTAATGCATTCCACTTTTGGTGTCTGGTAATCCATTAAGGTTTGGTCACTACCTTTAATGATTATGTTCAAATGGATCTAAACTATATAAACATAACATTTAAAATTTCATATTTGTAATATACATAAAATCCTTTATCCTAGATTAGGGCCGCCCAAACATTTTAATGGGCTGGGCCAGTAACCGATTGTATAATTGATCGCAGGCCGGAACATAAATATCATTACTATTATTGTTGCTACTGCTGCTTCTATTATTATTATTACTACTATTACTATTAAAATAAAATTACATTATCATACAGAAGAATATAAAACATTTGTAACGCCATGCTGGAATTAAAATTGTAAAAAAAAATTGGTACAAAAGTGAATATATTTACCTAATGAGAAGAGTGGAGCTGGCTTCTTAAAGATAACAAACGATCAATGTCGGGTGTCTGCTGAGTAGTTCTGATAAATAAGACGTCATGGAGATGTTCGTCACTCAAGCTTGACCACAATCGTGATTTTTGAATTTTCATTTTACACAATGTTTGTTCACTCAAGTATGTTGAGGAAAACATGCAGATTAAACATTGGGCATGTTCCTTCAACTCTAAATATTTTTCTGGTAGTAACTTGTAAAACTTAATGAGATCTATAGGATCAAAAAGTCCTTTCATTGCATCATCACACTGAAAATCTATTAGTTCAAATTGCAAAATTGCTGGTGCTTTGTCAACATCGAAGGAAAATGGAGATGAAAACAGAGAAATGCCTGGTTCCATTTTATTGAAATCAACAGATCTATTAGAAAACTCTTCTTCAATTCTTTCAATAACTTCCATAAAAGAATCACTTGGAAAAATGTACCAGTTTTTCACAGACAATGTGCCTTTTCAATAGCTTCAGTTTCAATTTGAAAGCTGTTATTGCACTGTAAACTTGGTTGCTTAATTTGTCTTTATCTTGTAAAATTATTTAATACACAAGTGATCTTCTTGGTGATATAATATTAAAATATATATGTAGTCAATATGCCCATTTCACCAATTAATGTTTTAAAATGGTCAACAAGTTTCTACAGCCAAGCTGTCATTCTCAAGACCAGATATTGACTCAATTGAGTCAATATCTGGTCTTGAGAATGACAGCTTGGCTGTAGAAACTTGTTGACCATTTTAAAACATTAATTGGTGAAATGGGCATATTGACTACATATATATTTTAATTGTAAAATTATGTTCAAGTCATTCAAATGTTTTGTCATGTCGAAAAGAAATGCTAGTCTGGACAGCCAATCATGATCACTTAACATATCACATTCATACTTTTTTTCCCTTAAGAAATTGGCAGATTTCATTTTTCAGAGCTAAAAATCTTGCTAATGTTTGACCACGGCTCAACCACCTTATTTCAGCGTGATAGATTATATCACCATATTCACTGTTCATATAATCTAGGAATGTTTTGAAAGTGCAATGATTCAAGGCTCTGCTACGAATTAAATTAATTATCTTAGTAACAGTCTGCACAACTCCATCGACATCTGCCGCTTTAGCGCAAAGAACTTCTTGGTATACAATGCAGTGCAATTTATGCACTGTGCCCCCCAAAACTTCAACATTTTTCTTTATTAATTCTGCCATTCCGGTGTTGGCTCCCAACATACATGGCGCACCATCAGTTGTTATACTGCATAATTTCCCTAATTGGTTGGGTTATTATCTTAATTTTTAAAATTATTTTGTTGGGGCGATGGGGAGATATAATTAACTTTTTTTTTATCAGTCTAGTTCAATATTGTCGACAGCTTTCACAACTTCCCTCAAACAAGTGCTTTCATCGCATGCAATGGAGAAATGTTCAAATTGTTTTCCTTTTTCTACAAGCTGATGACAAACACTTGATGCTAGTTCTTCCACACGCCTCCTTACAGTGTTTCTTGATAGCGACACTGAATTGAATAAATCAATTTTATCGGGACACAACTTCTTGGCAACGGCAATCAAACACTTTTTCACAAATTCGCCATCAGAAAACGGTTTTCCGTTCTCAGCAATTAGTTTTGAAACTTCATAACTCGCTTCGGTAACATTTCTTTGTCTTACACCACCACCCTGAATTAATAACTGCTGTTGTGCCGTAACTTTAGAAAGGAGCTCGTTTGCTTTTTCAGTACGCTCATCTCCATTAAATTTATCAAAATGGCTATGCTTTGCTTGGTAATGTCTTTTAATGTTATATTCTTTCACAACTGCAATAACATCGTTACAAATAACACATAACACTTTATTTCCATGCTCCTTCACAAAGTACTTGCTGGTCCAGGATTCGTTAAACTTCCTACACTTGGAATCGACTTTGCATTTTTTGAAAGCATTCTCTCACTTTAACGCTATTTTTACAACTATTCCGTGCACAGGCTACTGTTTGATTGACAATACAACAAGCAAAACAATTAATGTTCAAAGTTTGGAGTGGGGGAAAAAATAGTAAATAAGGGATGAATCATCTCTACTACTTTGTCAAAAGAAGCGGTGACACCTCAATTACACATTCCAGAGAGATGAATTTCACACAGGGATCTCCAAACTAGATGTTACATTTTTAAATAAAAATTTAAAATATTTCAGTACTTACGCAGGCCATACGAAAAGCCATGGCAGGCCAGATGTGGCCTACAGGCCATTGAACGGCTCTATCCTAGATCTACAGGCATGTCATTTACAGTAGAGCTATAAAATCCCTAGACCTAATTGTAAGATAACATTGTTAAATCTAAATTAGAATCATAAAAATCATAAGAAGCATAAATTTGGTATACTAGGCAACATGTAGGCCTAAGTAAATAAATAAAGAATTATAAAATAGTATTCTGAAGGAAAAACTGTGCTAAATTAAATATAATAAAACTGCAATATTATCTTATAAAGAAACACCATGTTTCTTCGTCTGGAAGAAACACCAGTTACAGACCACGACCACATAGCCTGGAATCTATTAATATTATGATTAGCGGCCATGAAACCCTGTATTCCACAATTATCTTATACCCACTATTATCTTAAATAACGATAATATAAGTTTCATCAACATTAATTTCATAAAAGACAAGCCGAAGAAGAATGTCACAGCATATCTCAAACCTCCAGCCTCTCGCTTTTGCTCATAAAGCACACATTTATCAAGGAAGGGCCTGCCGGCTCATGAAATAGACATTAAATGGATACGTTTAATGTCACTCTACACATGCACACTAATGGGCTTCATGGCTTCAGATAAAGGCCCATAGGAAAATGTGTGCTATCAGCGGCATCATTAGGTCTGTCGGATGGCATCTCTACAGCAGTGTTGCCACTATTAAAGTTTCAACTCTCAAATTATATACATATTCTCCTGGTTGCTAATCATTTTCTGTAACAGTAATTCAATCATTTTTTGACATTACAAAATAATGACTTATTGAATTTTATTACTCACCTCTGATTTAGGAATAGACTGCATTCTGACATATCTTAAATGTACAAGAACCCAATATAGAAGGTCGATAACCTGTGGACTTCTCTGATATGCCTCAGGATCATACAAATATTGTGTTAGAAGAATCAAAGATGGTGTTTTCTCTACAACTTCACGCTGCAATAAATGTACATCATTAAATACTGAATTAACAACTATTTATTTTAATTTCCATCCACATGATTGGAGATGTACAGGCCAAGGAACAAGAGAAGATATTACTCCACTTAGAGCTTTATTAAACAGAATAACTGAAAGAAACAGAACTATTTATATTGATATTATATTGATTTCGTACATCTCAATGATGGATAAATCATATTTGAAGAGAAAAATTATACGCTCAGACCGGGACTTGAACCCGGGACCCTTGGTTCTCTAGACCAAGTGCTCTACCATCTGAGCTACCTGAGCAAGTACCGATCTAAACGCAAATCTTTCTCTATATACATTGTAATTCCCATCCACCAAATCATTGAGATGTACGAAATCAATAATAATAACTTGGAAAAAGCTGTACTGGCCCAAATATGTCTTCTTAATAAAGGAGCCGCCATTTGCAAGATAGAAGCATGGCTTCACAGCATTTGGTGGATGGGAATTACAATGTATATAGAGAAAGATTTGCGTTTAGATCGGTACTTGCTCAGGTAGCTCAGATGGTAGAGCACTTGGTCTAGAGAACCAAGGGTCCCGGGTTCAAGTCCCGGTCTGAGCGTATAATTTTTCTCTTCAAATAGTATTTATATTGAGTTTATTGGTTTAGAAAAATACATAGTTAATTGGGGGGGGGGGAAATCATGTTAATAAAAGATATTAATATGAATTGGAAGTGTAGGTATAGAGAAGTAGAAACAATTGAAAACTACAGGAGACAATCTAGGTAAGTCAGTAAATGGGATAAATAGGTTTTCAACATCTGCATATAGCCTAAGTGATATAGTTTACATGATTTAACTCCACGGCGCATCAGGCTGGAAAGTCCTTGGCCTTTCACCCTGCTGCTGGCTCTCATCCACATGTGTTAATCACAGATATAGATGATCATTTAGCTAGTATAGGGGTGGCATGTGGTAAGCATATTGGATCCTCCTGCCAATACAGCTGGTTTTCTCAACCTGAAGCCATTACTTATTGTAGCTCCCCAACTTCCTCAAGATGCTGAGTGGCACTGGTTTCATACTGGTTGAAATTCTATGAGAAAATTTCTTCCCCAAGTTCCTTAGCTCTACATCATGGCATCATGCCTTAAAACCTCTCGGCTACAGTGCTGGACTTATATAAGTTAAACTTCAGAAAAAATGTAAGCTAGTCATCAAGATATTTTCCTCCAAGGGTAATTTTTTTAGATTGAAAAGTTAAATTGTTGCCCCACAAAACAATATAAAGGTTAACTCAGTTCCCTTTTTCCATATCTTCAATTTATAAAATCTTACATTTGGAATGTGCTGCTATATGCCTGTTGACAAAATATGACATATGGAGACAATTAGCAAAGATAAAACAAACCAACAAGTACTGTCATTAATCTTTAAAATCAATGATAAAAAAATATACCTTCAGGGGTCCCCATCTAGGGGATATGTGGATGGCCAAACTGAGCAAAACATTGCTTCCACGAACTTGTGTTTTGCTCCTACTTTTATCTATTCTATATATAGTCTCTTGTTTTTTCGACTCCGATGGTATTAGAGCATTCGAGGCCTAGGAGATCGTTTCTTTCTTATATTTTATCTACATCTATCTAAACTTTCTATTCATATTTTGCACAATCCCTCGTAGGTACTCATCCAAACAAGATGAGGTGGCTTAAGTTTATTAACTTATGGTTGTGTGGCAAAATTTATGTTCATAAATTCCGTTCAATGGCCACAAAGAAAATGTACTATATTACTAGGATTCATTTATAAAGAATACACTAGTTAAATTAATTCTGGTTTATTTAAATTTCACATTTAAAATGCACTTTAACAATTTCACTGTAATTTGGACCCTGCAAATTTACTATATTTTCTTTGTAATGCATTACTGCAGAGATGTGACGTGCATGTTACTTGCACAAAACTTTAGCCGCATCTGAGGGCATGAAGCTAACACAAGACATTATAAGCATTCAGACCCAAGCATCTAGAACCTTCTATATGTAAAGGAATTTAATTTCGCAAACAAAGATTAACTGCGAAAAGCTACAAGAGGCAATATGAAAATTAATATATTTAATAAGGCATATAAGGATGACTTGCAACATTTTTGATGATGCAAGTGTTCTAGCTTATTCCATAAGAACTTCAATGCAAGAAGGACTTATAGTACAAACCCATTGAAATTTGGTGTAATTCCAAAGTAGAAAATATTTATGTTTTTCAAAACATTACAGAAATAGCAAAATTGAATACATTCCATATATCTCTAGGAAATACATATAAGGAATGTCAAATGAAAGAACAATCAAATAATAGTGTTAATAATAAAAACACTCAATGTATGGAATATTTAAAAATTTTGCAATGGAATGCAAGACCTTTAAATAATAAAATTGAGCTCTTGAAACAAGATATTCAAGAAAAAAACACTATTGCATGTAAACAGGAAACCTTCTCGACATGATATCCTAAAACTTTATAGATTCCCTAATTTTAAAAACCTACAATCTTTTCCGAAAAGAAAGAAGATGAGGAGGTGTTCTGCAATTCATTACATGTACTGGAATTAAAACAAAAATTAAAGGACATATCGAATACATTAGTACAAAAATTTTATTAAACAATAATCTAGCTTTGTCAATTATCAATACATATATTCCTCCAGGATCCAACACAATTCCTTTAAAATATGAGGATGTAGAGATTTAATTCCAAATGACCAATACTTCATTATATTAGGGGATTTTAATAATACACAGCAAATAATTTTGGAAATATAATCTACAAATGGTTGAGAAGTAATGACAAAAAAGTACCCACATACCAATGTCCCAATACTGATAATAAAAGCACCATTGACCTAGCAAAGGTGGGTCAAGCACTGATGCCAAAAGAGAAGATGCTTTTGAAAAGCTGTGTGGTTATTTGGAGGAAAAGATGAATGTCAGTATGCTTTTGAAGAATTATAAAATATGTTCCTTCAACAGAGTCCCAAAGATGAGCCATATACTGACATAAATTTGAAAAGAAAACTTATCCAGTGCTATGGTAATAGCTTGAATTTTGCAGTTTACCAGGGAAAAGAAATGTGATTTGTTTTTCTGGAAAAAACTACTACTATTTTATCACACAACTGGTATACAAATCGGAACTCTGATAACGAAGCTCAGGAGAAACTGATAGTGATCAAAGCTGCAGTAGCTATTATTTGACGTGAGATCAAGTCCAAAAGCTATGACTATTCTCAGTTTCCAACATTTGAAGAAATTTCTGAAGGAGGAGCTGAAACTGGTACCTGAACTGTTCAATGTCTTGATAACTGAAATCATACAGCCTACTTCTAAAAGACCCGAGAAAATTCAATCGGTGAAACAAATTACTGAAAGGAAAAAAAATACAATATGTCAGGGTATAATTAGCGCTGCATGTCCAAGATCATTTTTGTCCCTGTCCAACTGGAGACAGGTGTTTTATTGCACAAAAAATTTGGTTCAAAGGTCTTGATGATAACCTGTACAATTTGGGTGTTTGTGTACCTTATAAGGAAGTTTTAAAATATGAGAGAACGGTCACTTCCCAAGAGAGCACCAGAATTGAGAACGGATACCTGCAAATTGTTTTTGATAATGCAGACTACAGTACCCCCACTCTGGATGGCCATAACATGTTTCATGTCATGGGTGGAATTGCTTACATAACACTAAAACCACTCTTCAGGTAGAGGACAATGTACCTTGAAAGAATGTTACTGCTCATGCTGTTGGAGAAACGAGGCCTGTTTGATTTGCAAACTTACAGAGCCCCAAGTACATCTGGTTATTCCAAAATAGTTGCTACAAACATGGCTTCCCTGAAAATAAAACCACTGCCATATGAACATGACCAAACACCTGATTTGTTTTGGTTGAGTGGTACCCGGTTGGAAGGCCCATAAGAATGTAAACCTGGTTGGAGTGGCTGCATGGAAATGCTGTATGCAACAAGAGAGTTCCAAACTTCCGCTGTAGTCCCTCTTCCATTCATCAACTTGGCTCCTTCAAATCCATCAACGATTTATACGGCTCTTCTTCAAGCTGCCACAAAAGGGACCAGCAATGGACAAAGCATAACAATGGTGACTTTTGATCAGCCTTTGTATGCTAAAGCCCGTGAAATAGTAGCAGCTGCAACATGGTGACGCCCATTGAAATCACTCTTTATTCGACTAGGAGGTTTTCATTTGTTAATGTCCTTTTTGTCAGCGATTGGATTCATCATGGCAGGAAGTGGCTTGGAGGAGTTATACAGTACTGTCTATGCCAAAAACAGTGTTCAACAAATGAAGAACGGGAAAGCTTACTCCAGGGCCATTCGTGCCCTCTTCCTAGTACTGTATTTTTGAAAACTAGTGAAGCTTTCATTAGTGTGGATAAAGATGAGCTTAATTTTGTCTATTCAACTTTCAAGCATGGTAATGCATCTTTTGAAGAGATTATGCAGTCAGCTGAAGTGAAGAGCTTTGTAGAAATTTTGGAAATCAACTTCGACGTTCAGAAGAATCAGGACAAACACAAAAACTGTGGATTCAGTTCATAGAAATGGTTGAGTTTGTTTGAATGTTCATTAGAGCTGAGAGGAGTGGGGACTTTCTCCTTCACCTTTACTGTGTCCATCAAATGCTCCCAATTTTCCATGCGTCTGGTCACTTAAACTACGCTAAATCAGCACATGTTTACCTACAAGACTCGCTGGAGCTTCTCAACTCAATGAGCCCAGAAAATGATTTGCTCATTAATTGTGGTTTTTTCACCATCCGACGTACTGAAAAGTTTTGGTCTGGAGTAACATGACCATTGAACAGGTTTTGATGAGATCCTTGTGTAGGATTGTAGGTGGATTGGAAGGAGGCAGAGGAATAACAGCAACAACTATTGCAACTTGGATCAACTCCAGCCAGCTTGTTCTCGGGTGTGTGAAGCAATGGAAGAATTTGCAGGTGTGCGCAGCATCTCTTCAGAGCAACATGTGGAGCTACGAGAGGCAAGGCAGAAAAAAAATTGCAAGGACTTGCAAACTTTTATTTCTTGGCTTGATACACGTAATGAAGATGAAGATGAAGTAGGTGTAATGCAGTCACTGAAGCTCATGGAGGACACACTAAGTACTGAATGTTTAAATAATCATGGAAACATTTACTCCTAAAATAATAAATCTCAAATTTCCACTTTGTTTTCTGTTATAAATGATGATTTGTTCGTATTTCTAATACTGTACAATAAAATATTGTGGAATGCAGGCTTTCACAGCTGGTAATCATAATATTAAAATGTTCTGGGCTAAGTGGCCGTGGTCTATAACTGGTATTTGTCCGCAGTTGAGGGAGAAACGTCTGGAAGAAATGCCAGTTATAGACCACGGCCACATAACCCAGAATGTTTTAATAAAATATTGTTTGAATGTCAGTGTAATTTTACATAAATCTTTAATTGATAATTACAAAAGACCAAAATTAAATTGTTTCAATATTTATTTTATGGCTTTAGTTTAAACAGGTGTTCCTCTCATTTTTTGAGTAGTGTATTTATAATTGTTCTCCACCTAGGGAGTACAGGACCTAGAAGTTGGTGGTGGAGCTTGTGAGTCCCAATGATCTTGAGAGCTATAACGACGGTAGCATAGCTACTGGTAGGGTCTCCCTTGTCGAACAGGTCAAAGGTGAGGGACCAGACAAGAAGTACGTACTTCAGAAGAGGGATTCAACAACAGCTTCGGTAGGGAAGGAGTCCTTCGAACGGTGCAGCTGGCGGATGAAGTTCCTCATGGGTAGATCAGACTCAAGAGCTGTAGTAAAAGCAACTGATCTAGGGGCAGAACCCCGAACTCAAATGGCCTGGCCCTCCAGGTTGGACGTTAGACCAACTCCCTAACTCCGTAAAAACAATTACTGGCTAAAGAACCTGAACATAATGTAACCGGACGGATTACTGGACACAGACCCAAGCAAGGACAATGGAATATGAATAAATTGTGTATTGGTACCTGGAATGTTAAAACTCTCCTTCAACCCGGGAAAATCCAAGAACTGGCAGAACAACTCAACAAAACTAATTTAGATATTATAGCAGTCCAAGGCACTAGATGGAGTGTAATGGCAGCATAACTAAGAAAGACTTTTCTATATTTTATAGCAGACATGCTTCTGAATCAAGCCAGGCTGGTACTGGATTTATGTGTAAAAAACAAATACTAAAACATGTAATAAATTTCTCTCCCTACAATGAAAGAATTTGTAAATTACGAATAAAGGGAAATATAATAAAATAACCTTAATAAACGTATATGCCAACAGAAGAAAAACAAATTGAAGTAAAAGAACAATTTTATGAAGATTTACAGAAAATAATCGAAACAATACCTAAAAGTGATACAACCAAAATCTTAGGAGACTTCAATACTCAGTTAGGGAAAGAACCAGCATATAGTAATATAACTGGGAAACAAACCTTACATAATAAAACAAATAATAATGGTCATATGTTATGTGAATTTATGATAGTTAATAATCTCAAAATAATGAGCACCCAATTCCAACACAAATGGATACATAAAAGGACGTGGGTATCACCAGATCACTCGGTAACAAAACAAATAGATCATGTGATAATAAACTATAATAAACAGGATTTAATAGAGGACATAAAGTCAATGAGAGGTCCAAATATTGATTCTGATTATTATCTAGTAAAAGTAGTAATCAAACAAAAACTTCCTAAAATATATAGAAAGAAATTAATAAGCAAATCAATGTAATTAAATGGAATAAAACAAATCTTCAGAATCCCTTTAAAATGAGAGAATACAGGAAACTACTACATGATAATTTAAAGAAAGTATCCGAAAATCAAACAATAAATGAAGAATGCGAAAGTATAAAATTACAAATAATCCAATGTGCTACTAAAGAGATAATACAAGAACAAGAATCCCTAAAAATGAATGGTAGGATGATGAATGTAGATTATCCATACAAGAGAAAAATAATGCTAGAAAGAAAATGTTACAATTCAAAATTGGAAACAATAATGACCTCTACAAAGGAAAAGAAAGATAGCCATGCAATGTGAAACAGAAAAAGAAAAAATGGCTTAACGAAAAAAATATGAAAACTGAAAAAAAAACATCATAAAAGAATGATACAAGGAAAATGTTTGATAGTTTTAAGAAGTTTAATCAACGGCAGGTAATTCTACCAACCTATTGTAAGGATAATGAAGACAATCTTATAACTGAAATAGACCTCATTATAGATAGATGGAAAGATTTTTTGTGTAACATGTTGAACCCAACTGATACAACATCATATACTCTAAGAGAGGAAGAATGTAACGAGTATAATCAACAAGAAGTAATACCACCATCATACAATGAAATCTGTTATAACTAATAATCTTAAATCAAATAAAGCTGCTGATTCAGATAACATCTCTGCTGAAATAATCAAACAAGGAGGGAGAACATTGAAACTAAAATTATTTGATCTGATTACTAAAATCTGGAAAGAAGAATTATTACCAGAACAATGGAATGAAGGTATTATAATTCCAATTTTTAAAAAAAGGAGATAGACTATTGTGTGAAAATTACAGGCCAATTACACTCTTGAATATAGCATATAAGATTTTTGCATGCATTTTAAATGATAGATTCACATAGACTCTCAGAAATAGTGGAAAATAGTCTAGCTGATTATCAAATGGGTTTCCATCCAAACAGATCCATTATAGATAATATTTTTATTATTAGACAAATATTTGAAAAATGCCATGAATACAAAATTAATTTATATAATTTGTTCATATATTATACTCATGCATTTGACTCCATACAAAGAAATAAAATTATTGAATGTTTGTCATAATATAAGGCACCCAATAAATTAATAAGATTAAATGAATTAACACTTAAAAACACAACAGCTAAAGTTAGAATAAATGATAAACTCAGCAAAGAATTAAAGTTGAATCTGGAGTTAAACAAGATCCCTTATCCGCAACACTATTTAGTATAGTAGTTGACTCAATAATGAAACATTTAGACGTAAGAGGTAATATAAGTACCAAATCTAAACAATGTATTGCATATGCAGATGACATATTGATAACAGCAAGCTGATTAACTCTATTCCTATTTTTCATTATTATACTAGTCATCTTCTCATTTATAAATTATTATTCCTCCCTGTCATCCCCTCTTTACGACATACCAACACTAATAGAAACTTTCCAGTTGCTGAAAGAAAAATCAGTTGAATATGGATTAATAATAAATAATTCCAAAACAAAATACTTAAAATGTACAACCGATCCGATTGAGGGTCTTTCCACTTTTCAGCGGTTGCCCTTTTACCAGCCGGCTGCTGGCCCTTCACATCCACATGTGTCAATCACAGGGTAGATGATCAACAGCCAGTGTAGGGGTGACATGTGGTTAGCATGTCGAGTCCCCCAGCCGTTATAGCTGGTTCCTCAACCTGGAGCCGCTACTTATTGTAGCTACCCAATTGCCTCACGATGCTGGGTGGGCACCGGTCCCATACTGGCCGAAATACCATGAGAAAATTTCTTCCCCATGGAGACTCGAACCAGCGCAAGTCCCGTAGCTCTGCGCCAAGGCTTCCTACCTTAACCTCTCGGCTACGACGCGGGACATAAAATGTACAACAAGAAATGAAAAAATAAGTAATCTGAACATCAATGATACAAATATAGAAGAAGTACGTAAAATCATATAAATATCTTGGTTCAACTGTAAATGGAAAAAACTATATAGAGGAAGAAATTGGCGAAAGAATTTCTTTGGGCAATAAAGCTTACTATGCAAATAGAATACTATTCAAAAGTAAACTTGTCTCCAGATTAACTAAAGTTAAACTGAATAATACAATAATAAGACCAATTGTAACTTATGGCTGTGAAACATGGGTACTGAAGAAGTCTGATAAACAAAAACTATTAACCTTTGAAAGGAAGATCTTACAGAGAATTTTTGGACCAATTAGAGAAAACAATGGCACATAGCGTATACAAATGAACTCTGAATTAAACAATCTAATACGAAATAAAAATGTAATAAACCACATTAAAACTCAAAGACTGCACTGGTTTGGACATATAAATAGAATGCAGGAAGACAAGCTTGTAAGAAGAATATACAAATGGAAACCAATATGCACCAGAACAGTTGGACACCCAAAAGCAGATGGCAGGATGATGTTATAAAAGATATATTAGAAATAAAAATTGGAAATTTGTCAGTCTGTAACCAGGTGGAGAAAAATTGTTGAGGAGGCCAAAACTTTAATGAAGTTGTAGTCGCCTACTAAAGAAGAAGATTTGTAACTGTTATGGTATCTAAACTATTGTATTTATTTTCAAATGTATTTTTTATATTAATAGTGTTTAGCATTAGCATTAAAGATAATTTGGGCACACTGCAGTTTAGTTGGTTAAGACAATATGCTACAAGCCAGAAGTTGGGGATTTGAGTCCTGAAAGGGTCACTATTTTTAAACTTGCACAAACATTCTGACAGCACAAAAGTCCTGGAGTCAACTCAGCCTCAAATAGAAATGAGTGCCAGATGCTTGTTCTGGGAGTAAATGCAGCTGTCACTCAGAATCTGACATCCAGTGCCATTTTCACAATATCTCAAGGGCCTCCTAAGGCATTTAGTGGGACCTTTATAGTTAATTACAGTGTACATTTTGTTTATCTTATTTTACTGGAGGAATGGTAGATAATGTCATAAATTTGTCAGTTTAAATAAACCTTTTTTTCCGAAAATATATTTTTTTAATAATACTCTCTGCCTCAAATGGGACTTAATGACCAATCATGTTTTAATGAATTTTGTTTTACAACCAATGATAGTCATGTTTTACCTCACTCTTTACCAAATTCTCTTAACCACCTCCTGCTTTTGTGATAAAGAAAGCTCCTCTTTTTTAATACTCTGAACAGGTAAGAGCATTATTTTACAGTGACTGACTCTCCAACAAAACACCAGGTTTGAATGTACAAAATGGCAGACACAAGATTTGGCTGTGCTACGGAAATAAAAACAGATATGAATGTTCCTAAACCTAAAGAAAATATTTTGATCAGGGAAAACCCTCTTACTTTTGAACCAATTAACATTCAGCTAAATCTAGAAGAACCAGTCACAAAATCTGAAACTCCCACACCTGTACTAAAAGCTCTAGCATTAGAAGCTGTGAATAAGAGATATCCACCAGAAGAATGGTTACATGTCTACACAGATGGATCTACTATTGATAACAACTCAGGATCAGGAATTACATGTGCATTATTTTCATTTCATCAACCAGCAGGATACCACACAACATATTTTGATGCAGAAGTAATGGCTATTCATATTTCATATTACTCCAACAATTACTATACAGAATAAATAAATTTCAAAATGCTGTCATACTCTCTGATTCTAAGGCAGCAATATATGCAAAAAATTCACACAAAATGATGTCAATACAAATTAAAGAGTGCTACAAAATGATTCAACAACTCCAAAAACTACAGAAAAGAATTCAATTGCAATGGATACCTGCACATTGTGAAATTGCTGGAAATGACACTGCTGATTTTCTTGGCAAAAAAGGCTCCAATTCAATTCAGAATACTACTAAAAGCTTACCTTTCGCATCCATAAAAAGAATAATTAAAAACAAATATAAAATAAAAAACCAAGACCTATGTAATAAAGCCAAAGACAAAAAATGGAATATTCTAGTAAAGAAGCCAGATATTATTCCAGAAATTCCATGTAAAACTACAGTAGCAAAATTTAGACAGAACATGACTATTTGGCGATACATTTATATAAAATAGGAATCTACACGAATCCAAATTGTCCTCTATGCAACAAAGACGAAGAAATGAACGAAGAACATCTACAAACCTGTGAAGTATTACCTGTTGGATCCACCATAGAGAAATATTGGAGAGCAAGAACGCTAATGGCTTCATTGCCAAGGCCCAGCATTTGAAAACAACAACAGATTTGGCTGTGCTTCAAATGAAGATATAAACAAAATAATCCAGCAATCTAAGCCTCAAAATATATTTGGAGCCAGTTTGTGTGTTCAATAATCGTGTTTTTAAATAATGATTTTACTGAGTTGTTTACTAAAAAATAAATTAATAACCTATAATGTTGGTTATAATACTACCAGTTTGATGTGTTTCATTTTTTCTCCACTATGGCACATTCTTACAATATTGTGATCCTATTTGAAGTTGCCCATAGCATATGGTAATAAATAATATTATATGATCAAGTTGCATGGATAAACAAATGAAACAACCACATAATTCTGATTTGTTTTCTAACATCGCTGTTTACATTAAATACATAAATATTTTAAAATAACTATATTTGAATAGTCCATCGTGTTGTCTCGAGGTAGGTAGCATGCTGCCTTGTCATGCAGCGGGACCGGGGTTGATCCCCGGTCAGGACAAGCATCCTAGGCGAGGTTTCTTTTTCAGAGTTTTCCTTGCCTGTAAGACAAATGTCAGGAAGCTTTGAGGCCCAAACAGTCCCCAAACTTCATCTTGCAATCATCATCATCCCACGGAGTGAACGATAATTCCCTAGTAAAACTGAAAAGCAGAGCATGAAAATGCTATGATTGCAGTGAAGGGCCTGCCCTAGGGCAAGAACACTATAGAATAGAATATTTAAATGATGATTTTTGAGTAAACAGCTTAATTTTATTTGTTAAATACTCCTAACAAATGCCACTCTTGATTTCCAAATCCTCTAGAAAAATTCACTTGTCACTTCGTGAATTTATCAATCAATTTAGAAATCACTCATCACATTACTTATGATAACTTAGCTAAAAGAACAAAATGAATTTACTTACCAGAGAATCTATATCTTTGACACCATTCAAAATAAACTGGGGTGGAAATGGTTTGAGACAGGAATCATAGCGGTAACTCTGACATGCAGCTACAAACAAACTCCATTTCACATCTGCTGCCTGTAAGTCATTCTCTAACATGTTTCTTATTCAATGGCCTTACTCCCAATGTCAGTTGTTGATGATTGTGTTTGCACATCAATGCCATCAGTTGTTCTATGTTGTTGATGAAATGCTGCTCTGTGTTTTTGATGAAATGCTTCTGGCTCTCTTAAAGTTTCACCATGATCCCCTTCCATTTTTGTATCTATAATCTAAAATAGTTTCTTCTGCATGATAGATATTGCAATTTTTTTAAACATGTAATTCCAAAAAGCAAATTTTACAAGAAAGAAGGAAACTAATTATAATATTGTCATTTATAATAGGACTTGATTATTTGTTACCCATCTATACATAATTCAAATTTATAACTCAGATGAATGCACAATATGCAGAACACCAGGAACATCTCCTCATATATATAGGAAACTAGATAACATCAAACAGACTAGCCTCATGTGCTAGTGGTCAGCATTTCTGACTACAGTTCATGAGGTACTAGGTTCGATTCCCGTTCAGACCATAGGAATTTTTTCTTAAAGGGAATTATTCCTATGGTTGTCCATGGTCTGGAAATTAGGTTAAGGACACTCCTGGAGTTTCACTATCATTAGCACCCATTATATCATTGGGATAATGTAACTCTGCCTACCAGGTGCCACAAACTAAGAAATTAATTACAATTCCGCCAATAGCCAGGGGAGAGAGACAGAAATGTCATAAAAGACAACCTGGTGGCATTGGACAGGAAAAGAGAAAAAAGAGATAACATCTAACAGAAAATTGGTGATTTGCCAAATTGTACAGAGCTGCAAGATTCTTAATGGGCAAGAAGCACCCAAAATGAAGATCATTGGACAAAGAAGAAGAAATGGAAGACTTGTAATTTTTACTTAATTCTTATTTACAGATGCTTTAACATCATGATCACGTCACCTAGGATCTTTAGGGTGTAATCAGTAAGCTGTATGTTTATATATATAAACATCAAATTGAAAGAAAGACTAAATTAGTAAAACAAATATAAATATAAAATTATGAATTATTTACCTAAAAGATCTGTCTCCTCAACTTTATTAGTTATTTAACTGCTGATGATGGGACTGGTCCCAAAAGCGCTACAGATAAATAAATAATAAAGTTGAGGAGACGGACCTTTTAGGTAAATAATTCATAATTTTATATTTTAATTCTGAATAATACCTCAACGGAACTTTATCATGAATCTTATTAATGTTGACTAAACACAAATAAAAAACCCAAAGAACTCAATGGTTTGGGGAAAATCTACATTAAAAAAACGGAAAAAAAGAAATGAATGAACTTTGAAATGATTTGATTTCAAGGTTCTTCAGTCTACCAACAGAGGAGCAAGAGGTGGCTCTTCAGGACGATAACAATGGTCGTGAAAATACTAATGATGGAACGAAGAAGGATCCAAAACTAGTCTAAGATGAAGAAGAAGAAGAAGAATATGAGGTGAGATGATAAAATTTTACTTACATAAATAATCCCTCACAGATGTTAAATCCTAAAAAAATTTAAAGGTGATTATATAGTGAATTCATAGCTACTGTAAGTGCAAATATCTTTATATGGCACGTTACAACGGGCCCCAAACTATTTCCAATCTTATGAATTATTTCGGCTTACATCATCTATTACATCTCATGCTTGTCAACTTTTTTTTTTAACTTTTATTGTAATATCTTACCAACAACATTTCAGTACTACATCCCACACCTTTTAGTCACCTGATTTTTGGAACATGTCATTTCATCAAATAATATTCAAACCACTATATTCATTAACATGGATGTGTTACCTTAAAGTTGGATTAAAACATTATAAAAAAACTCCACAGCATTATTGGCCTATCAGCCGGCTGCCGACCTCACATTCACATGTGTTAATTACAGAGGTAGACGATCATCTAGCCAGTGTAGGGGTGACATGTGGTTAAGCATGTCGGACCCACCTGACAATCACTACTTATTGTAGCTACCCAAATGCCTCATGATGCTGGGTGGGCATCAGTCTCATACTGGCCAAAATTCCATGAGAAAATTTCTTCTTCCCATGGGGCGCAGGACCTTAAGTTGGATTAGCTCCCATTATATTACATTAGAAAAGTCAGTGAGTTTCATATCCTCTATCCCAGTGGAATTCATGACAATACAATAGAGACTGAGCCAGCATATTCCTTTAAATAAATGGCAATCCTATTCTAACCATAGTTTCATACCTAGCCTCAACTGTATTTCTACTTATGCTTGATTTTTCAGTTTATTATTGTAAACTATAGCTCTCCTTCTGTATTTACTAACATTATTAATATTTTAAACTTTTTCAAACAATTTTTATAACATTATTTAGACAATTTTGAAGTATTTATTAAATAGGCAAATCACAATATTATGACACTGTTACACAAAATTGTGATGCTAACTGCTATTTTCTCCACAGAGTATATTACTTATTCTATGATTTTTCTATCACAGGTTGGATCAACGTTAAGGAGTGATAAGTAAGTATACACCCATTTTTAATAAACATTTGGTAATTTTAATATTATTAATATATTTGGGCCATTTACTGTTGAAAATTGGTCATTTAATTTCATAGTGACTGATAGTAATCGAGGATGATTAATCAATGTGGTTCGATTGTGGGTTATCGGTGGCTCTATAAACTATGGCAACATGTGCACTGGTTGTTCTATAGGACTGTGAAAATATTTCACGCAAGTTTAAGTGCAGTTTTTCCCATAGCTATCTTTGCATGACCCATATTGTTTATATAATGTATTTTTAGGTTTTTTCTAGCTCTACCTCTAATTCATTTCCAAGTATTTATAATAACTTCAATAATTGGGTAATTTAAGATCACCTGAGACCTAAACTAATCTTAGGTCAGCAATTAACATTTAGATTACCTGTGCTACAATAGCCTCATTCAGCTCACGTTTTCAACATGGAATGCGACTTTTAAAATACCTCATACAACTTCTGTCAATTTTACTCCTACAGTTTTATGTAAAAAAAAATACTATCTTATTTTAAATGTTTTCTAAGGATTATTCAAATATATTCTTTACAATGTTCAATAAGGTATGTACCATCAATTAAGTGGCAGCCATGATTCTTGCTGCAATGTTGTAGCCACCATATACTTCCAAATTTCAAATTTCAACTGTTACTATGCTTTAACTTGCTATTGTACTATAGTGGTTCCAGATGTCTATCTGAGCATATGTAAACAGTGGCGCTGAACGATGAATGAAAAAAGCATACTTCACAAGCAGATAAAACCATTACGAGTACATCGACACGCAATTACAGTTTCTGAACAAACAATGAAATGCACCAACACTGACAATAAGTAATGAAATTAATAATTGAGGATGATGAAATATAGGAATAATAATAAATAATAATAAAATAATAATATAATCCTCATCCCTAGTAATTCTGCTGGAGGGCTGTCTTTCACTGCAATTATAGCATTTTCAATAGCATTTTTCATGAGATGCTTTGCAGTCGTTTACTAGGGAATTATAGGTGTGGTAAGCTTCCTGTTGCTTTCCACAATATATAATAATATATAATATGTTAATAAATATAATACTAATATGAACGTACAACACTGGAAGAAAACAAAGTTGCCATTCTCAAAAGAGAAATTATTAAGCAAAAAAGACACTAGCTTCCACAACTTTATAAAGCAAAGCATTGTTGCACAAAAGATAGAGCAGTATACACTTTTATTCAAAAAAGTAACATAAATAATGCTACACACGAAACAACCCCAAAAGTAAAAAGAGAACAAGATTAAGCCTGATATTACGATGATTAAAACAATTGCAAACTAAAATTAACCACTCCTATGCCAACGAACACAAACTCAAACAAATGATGCAAAGGACAAAACCAAAACGCAATCAAAATCACAATTGTCCAAGAGCAATAACCTAAAAAATCACACACGAACCACATGGACATATTTATCAAAAGTTCTCTATACAAGAGCTGAAGAGGCAATAAAAAAGACGCAAAACAGGAAAACAAGCCGGACCAGACAGAATATTTCGCAGAATTTATACACATCTGTGACCGCTTCAATGAAAAAGACTACTTACTCAGCTTCTACAAACACTGTTTGGCAACAACAGTATTACAGCACATACCAGCAGATGGAAAAAAAGCCATTGTAATACCTATTCAAAAGACCTAATAAACCAGCAGAAGACATAAATAGCTACCGCCCATAATCTTTACATCCGTACTAGCCCAAGATAAGGAAAGAATGTTTATGGCTGAGATTAAATTGGTATCTGAAACACAAACACCTTTGACTCCAGAACAGGCAGGTTTTAGACTGTAAAACTTTTCAACCAAGTCACCAATTGAGTTTAAATTCAACCCAGGAGATCAAGGATGCCTTCAACAGAGGAGAGTGTGCCTAGCAGTATTTGTAGACCTACAAGCAGCCTATGACCAAATGTAGCGGCACCAACCTTATTTGGAAGGCTACAAAAAATGGGAACGACAGGCCATAATGTTTCCAACTGGTTTAAATCCCTTTGTAAACACAAAGATGGATAGCTTCGCAAGTATAACAACCGCCAATCAAGTTACTTCCAAACCAGAAACAGGACTGCCACCAGGCGCCGTTCTCAAGCACCACCCTCTTCAATAGTTACATTTCAATGACCTCCCTAAGGAAATCAAAACTAATCAGCACCATCAAATGTGCAACTATTTGCAGATGATTGTTAGTCATTGTACGAAGGCCAACAATTCAGCCAGAAAACCCACAAAGAACAGCTTCAAGAAGTAATAGGGACCATGCCCATAAAAAGGCTACAACAACTGGTGCCAGACATTAAACAACATGAAATCCGCATGTCAAAACACTATTTTAACCAGTACTTCTCACTAAAACACACAAGTGAATCCGTTCAACATACCAATCACAATACCAGCCCGATACCAAATCACAATTGCACCAAAATACTTAAGGAGTCCATCTAGATAATAACCTAAACTGGGGGAGCATCCTTTCCAACAAGATCGCAGAACAAGCGAACAAAAACGCATACAAACTGAAGAGATTCTGGGGAAGAAATGGGGAGGAAGCTCACTGGACACCCTAAACAAACCATATAAAATCTACATGAAACCAATTATAACCTATGGAGCATAAACAATAGTTAAAACAGCTCTAAAGACATCACAATGAATAAACTATAAATAATCCAGAATCGAATGCTAAGGTTAGTCATGGAGGCAGTAAAATCAACTACCCTGGCAACTGGAGAATGTTCACAACAGGCAACCCCTCAATTAAAATGAGATAGAAAAGAAATCCGCCATCATGTTACACAAAATTAGCCAGCGGCTACGCAAAAGCAATCCCAACCTCAAAAGCACCACCAACAACCCAGATCTTAAATCACACAACCTTCCTTTCTCCACAAAACTAGTAATTCTTTTCCAAAAACATTAAAATTAGGATGCCAAACTGAACCACACCTCAAATACCCAGCCCATTTTTTTTTAAGATTACAACTGTATTCATGCAACCCTCTCACTAGACGGAATAATAAAGACGAAATGATAACACACCCATCAATAAGACAACAATGACCTTAGAAATATTAGTAACAAAGTCCCAGAACCAGAGGGCTAAGAGTTTTGACTGGATTGGACTCCAACACCAAGATTGAAAATGCGGTTGGGCAGGAATCTACTCTCATCTTTTTAGTCAATATGTTGCAGAGTAGGCACCAAACAAAACAGCCTGTCGATGGTGAAGTAAAGGCCATAGAAAGGTAGGCACTCCACAAACCTCCTATTCTCAACAAAAAATGTTTACAAAAGCTGTTATTCTGGCAGAACACTCTAATGCCGCTATACAAGCAATACCTCCAAACCAAACACCAGAATATAAACCATCTGGAATGCTCGTAAACTCTGAAATACCTCCACCAACCAAAATAAATTAATAGCCCTTCCAGTGGATACCCTCACACATCGAATAGCTTGCAATGAAATAGCTGATGGACTTTCCAAAAAAGGGTACCAAAAACAGATAACAACCCACAACCCCAATTCGAACCTCCACAAAAGATTCGAAGAAATTAGGTAAGCATTCCCAAATGGAAAAGCATGAAAGAAACACCTTGCAAAAGCCAGAGGAGAAATCATGGGAAAAAAATTGATGAGCTTTGATACACCAGAAATAAAATTAAAAGGTTTTTTTCCGCAAAGAAGCAGTAGCAAAATTCAGACTGATGTCAGGACACGCATGCTGGCTCACCACCTCCACCAGAATAAACGTGTTCCAATCCGACAGATGTGTCATATGCAAGACCCGACCTGATTCATTACACAACAACCACCTTCTAGTCGTGTTCCAGCTTTTAATCCACCTGCCACAACACTCTAAGGACCCTTGTTCGCTTGTTATGGGGAAGCCAGAGAGAAAATGACTTAAGTGCGTCAAATCTCGCCATTTATAAAACAACAACAACATTAATACTTTAATATCAATAATACTAATAGTAATACTAATAACATAACAATAAATAATAAATAATATTAATACTGAATACCAATAATAATAATAAATAATACTAATATTAATAATAAATAATCTAATATTAATAATAAATAAATACAATATTAATCATAATAATAATCTTTAATTGCCCTGTGGGTGTTCTCTTCAATAACGTTTTAGAAACGTTATAATTGTCTGTTATTCTCCAGCAACGACATATCCTTTCCCCTGCTTATGTTTCTTCACAGGAGACACTCAGAATGACTGAGCATAGAAATTATCAGACTATCTTTTTAGAAAAGGGATGCTGCCCTTCCACTCGCACACTGCATGGCTAAATATATAACCTTCACTACTGTAAGCCTCAACACTTAGTTATTTTTTTATATATATACAACTTTCCTCATTAGAGGATTGCCTGAACAGACAAGTGAATACAGACAATTAATTTTTGGAATTGTGTGGAAATACATTATGATAAATTTACTGAATCATGAACGTTTCATGATACTTGAGCACATAAGTGATTACTGAGGAAGGAAAACAAGAACTTGACTTTGTAAATAACTAACTCACTGGCACAATCAAAAAACCCTAGGTTCCTGGCCATGAAGACATAAGCTCTCCATTACATCCCTATCTGTGAACTTACTATTTTCCAATCATTCCCTGCATAATCTACTAGGCTTCGCCTCAAATCATAGTTAATGTTATTCTCCCATCTCATTCTTTGGTCTATCAACTGGGAGCGTTTGTCCTCTGGTTTTCCCTACAAGAAGTTTTCAGGCAGCCTATTTTCATCCCCCATTCGTGCCACAATCCCTCACCATCATAATCTACGATACTTGACTGTTCTCATTATAATCTGGCTTTCTATAAAGACGCATGTTAGTTTTCACTGTTATGTAGTGTTTCCCAACCCCCCCACCCCCCACCCCCCCCCCCCCCCCCCCCCCCCCCCCCCCTCCATTCAACTGGCTGTTCTGCTCTCTTTGGTCCAAAAATTGTCCTAAGAACTTTATTTCTCAAAGACATCGTATCTCCTTTCCCCCTTTCCTCCCTTAAAGTAAGAGTCCATGTTTCGCCACCCATATCAATATAACTGGTAGAATAATAGTTTTATATATTTTCATTTTTAATAATCGTTTTTTGAAAGGAGTTTGGGACGACGAGTGTCTCTGACTTTTATTGTTACAGTAACAATGTGAATAATGTTGATGTGGGATTTTCCCACCAGACACATGGCAAACGCAAACCAATGATGCACCAGGCATGTTAAATGAAGGGGAGGGCTGGCTTACAGCTTTGCTCCCGAAGACATCTGGAATTTGGTATAGTTAACTGTGTGCATTAAATGCACTTACTACACAAAACCATACTAATAACAATAACTACACTAAGCAACTAAACTACAGGATAAATTTCTGAATATCTTTCTATTAGTTATTGAGAAAATGGTTTGCAAGCGACATATTTTTGTCTACATGTTATCAAACTCTACCTCCTAGGCCAAAATCTAGTTTAGAGTATTTCTATTTTGGTTAGCTTTTTAATGGTTTAAGATTTCCAATATTGAGATATTACTCTTGTGGTTGGCAATGAGATCTGTATATGTTACCTGCATTGCTTGATTCTAAAAATTTATCCCACTTTAATTCTCTGGCACGTAAGCATGGTGTACATTATAACCTCAGAAAAAATGGGTGATTTTTACACCAGAGGTTCTTCTAAATAAATTGAAAATAAAAACTAAAAAATCTACTAATTATGTTGGCAGTATGTTGAATAATTACCTAAGGAAAAATACATATATGTTGAATTTTTTTCTCGAAAAGTATGTGAAGAAATGCTTTTCCAAATTAAATGAAAATTTAAGTACTTTAAACTTAACATAAAATCACTATATGTACAACAGACAACATGCATTATTCATTGTTCAAGACAGAATCCCAGTAGCCAATTTATCCTTGCAGTGTGTCAGATTATCCAATTAACTGTAAACTAGTCTGACCTAACAAAATAAAATGAGTACCGAATATTATGTAGTGTGAAAAAAATATATATAAAACCACAATCTGATAGCCAGAAATGTGTTTTATCATGTTTGCTCTAATTTGACGTAAACTGTCACCTGTTTTTATGTGGAACACTCGACAGCTGGATTCCTTGCATACCGTAGAAGAGTAGAAAAAAATGTTGCATCCCCATGTTGGAAACTTTATCTGCCTCATACTTTATTAGCTATTTACCATTCAAGTCCTATGTTGAAAACTTTATCTACTTCATACTGTGCTAGTCTATTTACCACTCACGTTTTTAAAAATCATAAGCCACTATTCTTTAATTTCCTTAATATTACACTTTTATTTACTCAGGAACAAACTATATCCTAGTGGCAGAACGGCTGTGCTTTCCTTCAGGTCCGAAAAATTTTTCAATTTTATATCTTATTCCACTGATGCACTAAACACTCTTAAACACTTTCAAAACATTTTGCAACACTTTTTAACACATTTTAAACATCTTCCAATGTTGCAACGAGTTTTTTTTTTCATATTTATATATTGCGTAAAACACGGTCGTGCTCTACATTGCTTACTTCCTACTCTTTGTTATTTTCCTCCACTTCCTAGTTGTTCCAGCGTTGCCACCACTCAACAACCCGAACTTGCTTTTTAAATGTGATTCCACGTTCCCTGGATTTCACCTACGTTAGAGTAATGATTTGTGTTACAGTAATGATTTAGTTTGGTTAGCTTTTAGGTTCCTTGCTTTTTAAAAGTGATTTGATACGTAAAATAAATTATACATTTTTAGACAAGTTCTGGGAATTATTATGTCAATGTTGGTCATACTGACTTCTCATACAGATACCGCCAACTGCTGGAGGTTGCCTATCTACCTGGGATAATTGGAGACACTAGCGCATGCACACTGCGATTCTATAGAACTTAGAAAAATTTTCGGAAAAAAGTCGGTTTTATGTCTCTCAGGAATTCTTCTAAGTTCCACAGAATCGCAGCGCGCATGCGCGAGTTGCTGTAAATGGTTAATATAGACTCCGGTAGTCGGCGTCCACCAACTTGGGAATAAATTTCCAAATGCAAAAAAAAAAAAAAATGGACGTTAACTAACTGCCATTTTCTTAACTAAACAAACACAATTTACATGCATATTATTTCTTCCCAAATGCTTAAAAAAATGATGTAAAACAAACTTCCCATTTCCTAACGTAACAAAGCAATTACATGTGTACTATTAATGAACTATAAACTAATTTTACGTACACTAACACTAAATATAGTTTTTAAAATTATTTTTAAATGGTGGCGGCAACGTTGGAACAAACATGGGAAAGTAGCAAGGAAGTGATGTATCCACGATCATGTTTACGTAAATATATAAATATAAAATATTGTGAAGAAAGCTTGAAGATCATTGCAAAATGTTTAAAACAGTACAAAACGTGTTTACAAGTGTTTATTGCATCAGTGGCATAATAATGTAGTGTAGAAATGTGAGAGGCATAAACCGACCACATCCAAATTTTCTACCGACCTAAAGGAAAGCATATCCGGCAGAACTTTATGAGCCTAAACACACAACTAATATGAATAATTACAATCTGACCTAGCATTTCACATCCTAAGAGAATAAATTAAAAACCACTAGGTTAGAGTTTTCCAAGCATCTCAATCCTTGTTTATAATTGTATAAAATATAGTAATTTTATAAAATTGATGGTTGGTGAAATGCCCCAACTTTTAGTTCAAGAATGCGAACTGTTGGGTAGTTGAATTTGACCTAGTTCAATTAATCAATTCTCATATTCAGCATAAATATAAACAGATCTAAGCTATGTCCAATGATCAAACACTACCATTCAGTCCGAGTTTATGGTTACAAGATCATGAAATTTAGTTTATTCGTTTTATGTTAGTTAAGAAATTACAAAAATATCCACCTTTATTAAATTCGATGGGATATTCCTAGATCTTTGATGCCTTTTTCCATACAAAATTACTTAAACGTCATTGTTTTTTAAACTTCCTCTATGTGTTTATTATTAAAACACATAAACATATAACTTACCTCTATGAAGAATGTTCTAGGACAAATAAACCGATACTGCTTTTTAAGGTTCTGCTAGACACATTTGCAGTTTTCCCTTAAACATTTATCACACATTCAATTTTGATGTATCAAGAAGCCATCCCATAATTTATAGATTAGTAATATTCGTACCCATTATTCTTGTAGGTAACAAATGTCAAAGCCTTCCAAAACAATTAAATTAGATATACAACACCCATAGATCACCAGGGGTCGTTACTAGCAGGTTACTAGGCATTTTGATAACAAAAACAATTTTGTAATGTTTCTCAACGTGATATTGGCCTTTTTTCTCATTCAGAATAACCAAATAAAAATTACACTAAACATATAACCCCAGATTGCCTTAAACCATAGAGTAACAACTTATAAGCGGAAATAAAGCATATAGAGTAGAGCGTTGAACCTGATGTAACCATATATGAAGTTGTGAAAGTTGTAGTGGCATAGAGTCTCATAGAGTTCTATGCCTCGGTTCTCTATGTTTTAGTCGGTGTTATTTGAGTGCACAATATGGCATTCTGTCACGGGATGTTATGATTCAACATGAAAATATTACAACGTATAGTGTATCATTAAACGTTTGATTTGTCTTTGCTGTTAGAATGTTTTGAATGACTGTGAGCGTTTCGCAAGATATAATGGATGAACACGGTCTCATTTTTAGCGATGAGGATGATG
The DNA here is from genome assembly GCA_030220185.1 of Diploptera punctata. Lineage (NCBI taxonomy): Eukaryota > Metazoa > Arthropoda > Insecta > Blattodea > Blaberidae > Diploptera > Diploptera punctata. Next base: position 1,923 of record JASPKZ010007119.1, on the reverse strand, counting down.
ATTCAGAGAATGATTATCAAGTTCCGGAGATGCAAGGCGTTCTCAGTAAATGGACTAATTATATTCATGGTTGGCAAAGTCGTTTCATCGTCCTGAAAGATGGGACTTTGTCATATTATAAATCCGAGCAAGATACTGGCTTCGGATGCAGAGGAGCAATAAGTCTTTTTAAAGCCACTATAAAGGTATGAATGTTCATTACAAAGCCAGTACATTTTTTTTTATCATTTCTTGTGTAACTTGTTCGTTTTTGAGTAAGCATGGATTGATTACTTGCTTTTATTACAGCCACATGATTTTGATGAATGTCGATTTGACGTCTCTGTAAATGATTGTGTTTGGTATTTACGGGCAGAGACCCCAGAAGAGAAGCAGAGATGGGTTGATGTGCTAGATGCATATAAGGTAATGTATAACTCTTAAAATTCTAGCTAAACTATTATTGCCTGAACTATAGTTTATGACACTATGCTATACCATATAATGGCTGAACTTTATGACACTGTTGCACTATACAGTTCCCTTTTTTTTACTATTGTCTGCCCAGCCCAAGAAACACACTTTGACATTTAACTTCTGAATGTATTACTCCGTGCAGCACATGTAAAAGTACATGCGACTTGCATCAGCTGTTTGTTGCAAGCCGATAAATGGTGGGGTTGTACAAGACAAGCTTTTTACTTACACTACTTATGCCATTTTTTATGTAATTTAAAGTATTATAAAGTATTAATTATACCATTTATCTGTGAAATATAACCATTGTCAAAATATGTAAACGTATCACGAAATGAACTAGTGGAATATATGATTTTATGTTGTAACTGTCAGACTGTTGAATTTTCATAGAATAACTGATTATGTAGAGGTAATTTATTTTACGTATCAAATCACATTTAAAATGCAAGGAACCTAAAAGCTAACCAAACCTAAATCAATTACTGTAACATAAATCAATTACTCTAACCTAGGTGAATTCCAGGAAATGTCCTTTTTATTATTTTATGCAGTTAAATAGGTAAAAGATAAATCCGGACCTAATTTGTTCAAACCATAGATATGAATCCCATGATTAAAAATGTACACATTGTGCTCATTTAAAAAATAACTTGAAAGCGGACTAACGTGCAAAGGAGTTTAATTCATTAGTTTTTGCTCATTTGTGATGTATCGCTGGTTAGAAGTAAGAATTGTTGTGTAACCTTTGTGGTAATGACAGGAAATAATCCCACTTTATTTTCATATTTACGAGTAAAATAACAAAGTGATAATTACATCTCTTAGGTAATACATTTAATATAGTATTTTATTAATATTTCTTGCAATTAGTTACTCTTAAAGTGGTAGATAAAAAACTTGTCATCTTCCACCCGGCCCGATAAATTAATGATGCACACCATCCGTTTTAATTTTTAATGTTGCAAGTTGTATTAATACACATAATGGTATGTCGAAAACAAGTTAAATTATAATTGTTAATATGAAACATTTAAAATAAAGTAACGGAGAAACAGCAGTATACTAACTCAATATACTTTCTTATATTTTCTAAGTCCTACAGAACAATAGTGTGCATGTGCCAGAGTTTATAGAGCCAGCGATAAGCAACTGGCCACATCGATTATCATCATTGCCTAGTGGATTATCGCTGCTTGCCACTTATCAATTATCGATATTGTACCAGAACTAAAGTTTATATAGCTTACGCTAGGTGGCATCACATCACTTTGAAATTTAAATGACCAATCTTTGCAATAAATCCCCAAATCTATTTTAAAGAAATATATTAATAATATTCAAATTACCAAACGTTTATTAAAATGGTGGCTGAACTACACTTTTATTTATGCTTGATTTTTCAGTTTGTTTGTTGTAAACTATAGATCTTCTTCTGTATTTACTAACATTTTTTAATATTTTAAA
>JASPKZ010007116.1:0-19941 GCA_030220185.1 Diploptera punctata | reverse complement strand
TCTAGAGACTGTGTCCTGGATTTATAATGCAAAAATCCGGTATAAATCCAGAATTTCAAAATTGAGTTTTCCGTGGTTATCGTCTTACAGATTAACAAAAAAATGTAAAAATTCACGATTATTAAGATAGTGCACAACTACTATCTTGAGAAAGTGTAAAGCGTTTATGATGCAAAAAATCCAGTATAAGTAGAGAATTTCAAAATTGTGTTGGAAAATGTTATATTCTTACAGTTTGACCAGAAAATGTCAAATTTTTCGAAACTTCAAAAAATGCAAAACTACTATCTAGAGACTGTGTCCCGGATTTATAATGCAAAAATCCGGTGTCAAACCAGATATTCAAAATTGAGTTTTCCGTGGTTATCGTCTTACAGATTAACAAAAAAATGTAAAAATTCTCGATTATTAAGAAACTGCATAACTACTTTCTTGAGAAAGTGTAAAGCGTTTATGATGCAAAAAATCCAGTATAAGTACAGAATTTCAAAATTGTGTTGGAAAATGTTATATTCTTACAGTTTGACCAGAAAATGTCAAATTTTTCGAAACTTCAAAAAATGCAAAACTACTATCTAGAGACTGTGTCCCGGATTTATAATGCAAAAAATCCGGTATAAATCCAGAATTTCAAAATTGAGTTTTCCGTGGTTATCGTCTTAGAGATTAACAAAAAAATGTAAAAATTCACGATTATTAAGATACTGCATAACTACTTTCTTGAGAAAGTGTAAAGCGTTTATGATGCAAAAAATCCAGTATAAGTACAGAATTTCAAAATTGTGTTGGAAAATGTTATATTCTTACAGTTTGACCAGAAAATGTCAAATTTTTCGAAACTTCAAAAAATGCAAAACTACTATCTAGAGACTGTGTCCCGGATTTATAATGCAAAAAATCCGGTATAAATCCAGAATTTCAAAATTGAGTTTTCCGTGGTTATCGTCTTACAGGTTAACAAAAAAATGTAAAAATTCACGATTATTAAGAAGGAAGAAACTGCATAACTACTTTCTTGAGAAAGTGTAAAGCGTTTATGATGCAAAAAATCCAGTATAAGTACAGAATTTGAAAATTGTGTTGGAAAATGTTATATTCTTACAGTTTGACCAGAAAATGTCAAATTTTTCGAAACTTCAAAAAATGCAAAACTACTATCTAGAGACTGTGTCCCGGATTTATAATGCAAAAAATCCGGTGTCAAACCAGATATTCAAAATTGAGTTTTCCGTGGTTATCGTCTTACAGGTTAACAAAAAAATGTAAAAATTCTCGATTATTAAGAAACTGCATAACTACTTTCTTGAGAAAGTGTAAAGCGTTTATGATGCAAAAAATCCAGTATAAGTACAGAATTTCAAAATTGTGTTGGAAAATGTTATATTCTTACAGTTTGACCAGAAAATGTCAAATTTTTCGAAACTTCAAAAAATGCAAAACTACTATCTAGAGACTGTGTCCCGGATTTATAATGCAAAAAATCCGGTGTAAATCCAGAATTTCAAAATTGAGTTTTCCGTGGTTATCGTCTTACACATTAACAAAAAAATGTAAAAATTCACGATTATTAAGATACTGCATAACTACTTTCTTGAGAAAGTGTAAAGCGTTTATGATGCAAAAAATCCAGTATAAGTACAGAATTTCAAAATTGTGTTGGAAAATGTTATATTCTTACAGTTTGACCAGAAAATGTCAAATTTTTCGAAACTTCAAAAAATGCAAAACTACTATCTAGAGACTGTGTCCCGGATTTATAATGCAAAAAATCCGGTATAAATCCAGAATTTCAAAATTGAGTTTTCCGTGGTTATCGTCTTACAGGTTAACAAAAAAATGTAAAAATTCTCGATTATTAAGAAACTGCATAACTACTTTCTTGAGAAAGTGTAAAGCGTTTATGATGCAAAAAAATCCAGTATAAGTACAGAATTTCAAAATTGTGTTGGAAAATGTTATATTCTTACAGTTTGACCAGAAAATGTCAAATTTTTCGAAACTTCAAAAAATGCAAAACTACTATCTAGAGACTGTTGTCCCGGATTTATAATGCAAAAAATCCGGTATAAATCCAGAATTTCAAAATTGAGTTTTCCGTGGTTATCGTCTTACAGGTTAACAAAAAAATGTAAAAATTCACGATTATTAAGATACTGCATAACTACTTTCTTGAGAAAGTGTAAAGCGTTTATGATGCAAAAAATCCAGTATAAGTACAGAATTTCAAAATTGTGTTGGAAAATGTTATATTCTTACAGTTTGACCAGAAAATGTCAAATTTTTCGAAACTTCAAAAAATGCAAAACTACTATCTAGAGACTGTGTCCCGGATTTATAATGCAAAAAATCCGGTGTAAATCCAGAATTTCAAAATTGAGTTTTCCGTGGTTATCGTCTTACAGATTAACAAAAAAATTGTAAAAATTCACGATTATTAAGAAACTGCATAACTACTTTCTTGAGACAGTGTAAAGCGTTTATGATGCAAAAAATCCAGTATAAGTACAGAATTTCAAAATTGTGTTGGAAAATGTTATATTCTTACAGTTTGACCAGAAAATGTCAAATTTTTTTCGAAACTTCAAAAAATGCAAAACTACTATCTAGAGACTGTGTCCCGGATTTATAATGCAAAAAATCCGGTATAAATCCAGAATTTCAAAATTGAGTTTTCCGTGGTTATCGTCTTACAGGTTAACAAAAAAATGTAAAAATTCTCGATTATTAAGAAACTGCATAACTACTTTCTTGAGAAAGTGTAAAGCGTTTATGATGCAAAAAATCCAGTATAAGTACAGAACTTCAAAATTGTGTTGGAAAATGTTATATTCTTACAGTTTGACCAGAAAATGTCAAATTTTTCGAAACTTCAAAAAATGCAAAACTACTATCTAGAGACTGTGTCCCGGATTTATAATGCAAAAAATCCGGTATAAATCCAGAATTTCAAAATTGAGTTTTCCGTGGTTATCGTCTTACAGGTTAACAAAAAAATGTAAAAATTCACGATTATTAAGATACTGCATAACTACTTTCTTGAGAAAGTGTAAAGCGTTTATGATGCAAAAAATCCAGTATAAGTACAGAATTTCAAAATTGTGTTGGAAAATGTTATATTCTTACAGTTTGACCAGAAAATGTCAAATTTTTCGAAACTTCAAAAAATGCAAAACTACTATCTAGAGACTGTGTCCCGGATTTATAATGCAAAAAATCCGGTATAAATCCAGAATTTCAAAATTGAGTTTTCCGTGGTTATCGTCTTACAGGTTAACAAAAAATGTAAAAATTCACGATTATTAAGATACTGCATAACTACTTTCTTGAGAAAGTGTAAAGCGTTTATGATGCAAAAAATCCAGTATAAGTACAGAATTTCAAAATTGTGTTGGAAAATGTTATATTCTTACAGTTTGACCAGAAAATGTCAAATTTTTCGAAACTTCAAAAAATGCAAAACTACTATCTAGAGACTGTGTCCCGGATTTATAATGCAAAAAATCCGGTATAAATCCAGAATTTCAAAATTGAGTTTTCCGTGGTTATCGTCTTACAGGTTAACAAAAAAATGTAAAAATTCACGATTATTAAGATACTGCATAACTACTTTCTTGAGAAAGTGTAAAGCGTTTATGATGCAAAAAATCCAGTGTAAGTACAGAATTTGAAAATTGTGTTGGAAAATGTTATATTCTTACAGTTTGACCAGAAAATGTCAAATTTTTCGAAACTTCAAAAAATGCAAAACTACTATCTAGAGACTGTGTCCCGGATTTATAATGCAAAAAATCCGGTGTAAATCCAGAATATTCAAAATTGAGTTTTCCGTGGTTATCGTCTTACAGGTTAACAAAAAAATGTAAAAATTCTCGATTATTAAGAAACTGCATAACTACTTTCTTGAGACAGTGTAAAGCGTTTATGATGCAAAAAATCCAGTATAAGTACATAATTTCAAAATTGTGTTGGAAAATGTTATATTCTTACAGTTTGACCAGAAAATGTCAAATTTTTCGAAACTTCAAAAAATGCAAAACTACTATCTAGAGACTGTGTCCCGGATTTATAATGCAAAAAATCCGGTGTAAATCCAGAATTTCAAAATTGAGTTTTCCGTGGTTATCGTCTTACAGGTTAACAAAAAAATGTAAAAATTCACGATTATTAAGATACTGCATAACTACTTTCTTGAGAAAGTGTAAAGCGTTTATGATGCAAAAAATCCAGTATAAGTACAGAATTTCAAAATTGTGTTGGAAAATGTTATATTCTTACAGTTTGACCAGAAAATGTCAAATTTTTCGAAACTTCAAAAAATGCAAAACTACTATCTAGAGACTGTGTCCCGGATTTATAATGCAAAAAATCCGGTATAAATCCAGAATTTCAAAATTGAGTTTTCCGTGGTTATCGTCTTAGAGGTTAACAAAAAATGTAAAAATTCACGATTATTAAGATACTGCATAACTACTTTCTTGAGAAAGTGTAAAGCGTTTATGATGCAAAAAATCCAGTATAAGTACAGAATTTCAAAATTGTGTTGGAAAATGTTATATTCTTACAGTTTGACCAGAAAATGTCAAATTTTTCGAAACTTCAAAAAATGCAAAACTACTATCTAGAGACTGTGTCCCGGATTTATAATGCAAAAAATCCGGTGTCAAACCAGATATTCAAAATTGAGTTTTCCGTGGTTATCGTCTTACAGGTTAACAAAAAAATGTAAAAATTCACGATTATTAAGAAACTGCATAACTACTTTCTTGAGAAAGTGTAAAGCGTTTATGATGCAAAAAATCCAGTATAAGTACAGAACTTTCAAAATTGTGTTGGAAAATGTTATATTCTTACAGTTTGACCAGAAAATGTCAAATTTTTCGAAACTTCAAAAAATGCAAAACTACTATCTAGAGACTGTGTCCTGGATTTATAATGCAAAAAATCCGGTGTAAATCCAGAATTTCAAAATTGAGTTTTCCGTGGTTATCGTCTTAGAGATTAACAAAAAAATGTAAAAATTCACGATTATTAAGATACTGCATAACTACTTTCTTGAGAAAGTGTAAAGCGTTTATGATGCAAAAAATCCAGTATAAGTACAGAATTTGAAAATTGTGTTGGAAAATGTTATATTCTTACAGTTTGACCAGAAAATGTCAAATTTTTCGAAACTTCAAAAAATGCAAAACTACTATCTAGAGACTGTGTCCCGGATTTATAATGCAAAAAATCCGGTGTCAAACCAGATATTCAAAATTGAGTTTTCCGTGGTTATCGTCTTACAGGTTAACAAAAAATGTAAAAATTCTCGATTATTAAGAAACTGCATAACTACTTTCTTGAGACAGTGTAAAGCGTTTATGATGCAAAAAATCCAGTATAAGTACAGAATTTCAAAATTGTGTTGGAAAATGTTATATTCTTACAGTTTGACCAGAAAATGTCAAATTTTTCGAAACTTCAAAAAATGCAAAACTACTATCTAGAGACTGTGTCCCGGATTTATAATGCAAAAAATCCGGTATCAATCCAGAATTCAAAAATTGAGTTTTCCGTGGTTATCGTCTTACAGGTTAACAAAAAAATGTAAAAATTCACGATTATTAAGATACTGCATAACTACTTTCTTGAGAAAGTGTAAAGCGTTTATGATGCAAAAAATCCAGTATAAGTACAGAATTTCAAAATTGTGTTGGAAAAATGTTATATTCTTACAGTTTGACCAGAAAATGTCAAATTTTTCGAAACTTCAAAAAATGCAAAACTACTATCTAGAGACTGTGTCCCGGATTTATAATGCAAAAAATCCGGTGTCAAATCCAGAATTTCAAAATTGAGTTTTCCGTGGTTATCGTCTTACAGTTTAACAAAAAAATGTAAAAATTCACGATTATTAAGATACTGCATAACTACTTTCTTGAGAAGTGTAAAGCGTTTATGATGCAAAAAATCCAGTATAAGTACATAATTTCAAAATTGTGTTGGAAAATGTTATATTCTTACAGTTTGACCAGAAAATGTCAAATTTTTCGAAACTTCAAAAAATGCAAAACTACTATCTAGAGACTGTGTCCCGGATTTATAATGCAAAAAATCCGGTATCAAATCCAGATATTTCAAAATTGAGTTTTCCGTGGTTATCGTCTTACAGATTAACAAAAAAATGTAAAAATTCTCGATTATTAAGAAACTGCATAACTACTTTCTTGAGAAAGTGTAAAGCGTTTATGATGCAAAAAATCCAGTATAAGTACAGAATTTCAAAATTGTGTTGAAAAATGTTATATTCTTACAGTTTGACCAGAAAATGTCAAATTTTTCGAAACTTCAAAAAATGCAAAACTACTATCTAGAGACTGTGTCCCGGATTTATAATGCAAAAAATCCGGTATAAATCCAGATTTCAAAATTGAGTTTTCCGTGGTTATCGTCTTAGAGGTTAACAAAAAAATGTAAAAATTCTCGATTATTAAGAAACTGCATAACTACTTTCTTGAGACAGTGTAAAGCGTTTATGATGCAAAAAATCCAGTATAAGTACAGAACTTCAAAATTGTGTTGGAAAATGTTATATTCTTACAGTTTGACCAGAAAATGTCAAATTTTTCGAAACTTCAAAAAATGCAAAACTACTATCTAGAGACTGTGTCCCGGATTTATAATGCAAAAAATCCGGTGTAAATCCAGATTTTCAAAATTGAGTTTTCCGTGGTTATCGTCTTACATTTTAACAAAAAAATGTAAAAATTCTCGATTATTAAGAAACTGCATAACTACTTTCTTGAGACAGTGTAAAGCGTTTATGATGCAAAAAATCCAGTATAAGTACATAATTTCAAAATTGTGTTGGAAAATGTTATATTCTTACAGTTTGACCAGAAAATGTCAAATTTTTCGAAACTTCAAAAAATGCAAAACTACTATCTAGAGACTGTGTCCTGGATTTATAATGCAAAAAATCCGGTATAAATCCAGAATTTCAAAATTGAGTTTTCCGTGGTTATCGTCTTACAGATTAACAAAAAAATGTAAAAATTCACGATTATTAAGATACTGCATAACTACTTTCTTGAGAAAGTGTAAAGCGTTTATGATGCAAAAAATCCAGTATAAGTACAGAATTTCAAAATTGTGTTGGAAAATGTTATATTCTTACAGTTTGACCAGAAAATGTCAAATTTTTCGAAACTTCAAAAAATGCAAAACTACTATCTAGAGACTGTGTCCCGGATTTATAATGCAAAAAATCCGGTGTCAAACCAGATATTCAAAATTGAGTTTTCCGTGGTTATCGTCTTACAGGTTAACAAAAAAATGTAAAAATTCTCGATTATTAAGAAACTGCATAACTACTTTCTTGAGACAGTGTAAAGCGTTTATGATGCAAAAATCCAGTATAAGTACATAACTTCAAAATTGTGTTGAAAAATGTTATATTCTTACAGTTTGACCAGAAAATGTCAAATTTTTCGAAACTTCAAAAAATGCAAAACTACTATCTAGAGACTGTGTCCCGGATTTATAATGCAAAAAATCCGGTATAAATCCAGAATTTCAAAATTGAGTTTTCCGTGGTTATCGTCTTAGAGGTTAACAAAAAAATGTAAAAATTCACGATTATTAAGATACTGCATAACTACTTTGTTGAGAAAGTGTAAAGCGTTTATGATGCAAAAAATCCAGTATAAGTACAGAATTTGAAAATTGTGTTGGAAAATGTTATATTCTTACAGTTTGACCAGAAAATGTCAAATTTTTCGAAACTTCAAAAAATGCAAAACTACTATCTAGAGACTGTGTCCCGGATTTATAATGCAAAAAATCCGGTGTAAATCCAGAATTTCAAAATTGAGTTTTCCGTGGTTATCGTCTTACAGATTAACAAAAAAATGTAAAAATTCACGATTATTAAGATACTGCATAACTACTTTCTTGAGACAGTGTAAAGCGTTTATGATGCAAAAAATCCAGTATAAGTACAGAATTTCAAAATTGTGTTGGAAAATGTTATATTCTTACAGTTTGACCAGAAAATGTCAAATTTTTCGAAACTTCAAAAAATGCAAAACTACTATCTAGAGACTGTGTCCTGGATTTATAATGCAAAAAATCCGGTATAAATCCAGAATTTCAAAATTGAGTTTTCCGTGGTTATCGTCTTACAGATTAACAAAAAAATGTAAAAATTCACGATTATTAAGATACTGCATAACTACTATCTTGAGAAAGTGTAAAGCGTTTATGATGCAAAAAATCCAGTATAAGTACAGAATTTGAAAATTGTGTTGAAAAATGTTATATTCTTACAGTTTGACCAGAAAATGTCAAATTTTTCGAAACTTCAAAAAATGCAAAACTACTATCTAGAGACTGTGTCCCGGATTTATAATGCAAAAAATCCGGTGTAAATCCAGAATTTCAAAATTGAGTTTTCCGTGGTTATCGTCTTACAGGTTAACAAAAAAATGTAAAAATTCCTCGATTATTAAGTTACTGCATAACTACTTTCTTGAGAAAGTGTAAAGCGTTTATGATGCAAAAAATCCAGTATAAGTACAGAATTTCAAAATTGTGTTGGAAAATGTTATATTCTTACAGTTTGACCAGAAAATGTCAAATTTTTCGAAACTTCAAAAAAATGCAAAACTACTATCTAGAGACTGTGTCCCGGATTTATAATGCAAATTCTCGATTATTAAGAAACTGCATAACTACTTTCTTGAGCAGTGTAAAGCGTTTATGATGCAAAAAATCCAGTATAATTTCATAACTTCAAAATTGTGTTGGAAAATGTTATATTATTACAGTTTGACCAGAAAATGTCAAGGTTTTCTAAACTTCAAAAATGCAAAACTACTATCAAGAGACGGTGTCCTGGATTTATAATGCACAAAATCCTGTATAAATCCAGAATTTCAAAATTGAGTTTCCGTGGTTATCGTCTTAGAAATTAACAAAGAATGTAAAAAATTCACTATTATTAAGATACTGCATTTCTACTTTCTTTATAAAGTGTAAAGAGTTTATGATGCAAAAAATCCAGTATGAGAACAGAATTTCAAAATTGTGTTGCAAAATGTTATATTCTTACAGTTTGACCAGAAAATGTCAAATTTTTCGAAACTTCAAAAAATGCAAAACTACTATCTACAGACTGTGTCCCGGATTTATAATGCAAAAAATCCGGTGTCAAACCAGATATTCAAAATTGAGTTTTCCGTTTTTATCGTCTTACAGGTTAACAAAAAAATGTAAAAATTCTCGATTATTAAGAAACTGCATAACTACTTTCTTTAGACAGTGAAAAGTTGAGGCATTAAATAACCTTATATTACAACTATATGACAGGCACGCTACACTGAAAACTAAACTAGTGAAACGACACCCTGCTCCCTGGATGTCTGCTAACATTCGTGACTTGATGACTGAAAGAGACGCTGCATATCGGAAATATAGAGTCGACAAAACTGATATAAATCTTAATGACTATAAACGGTTACGTAACAAGACTACACAAACTATCAGAAACGCCAAACTTAGACATCTATACAGCCTTACTGAACCTAATAACAATAACCCAGATATTTGGAAAAATCTGAATAAAATGGGTGTAGGAAGGAAAGACACACAGGTAGAAAAACTACCTGTTTCTCTGAACACACTTAATAACCATTTTACAAGCACATTCTTTACTCCTAAAGACAAAACACTTACAATAAGTGAACTACTATTGACAAATCCACCAGACAGAGAACATTTCCATTTTTCATATCTTACAGAAAATGACATAAAGAAAGCTCTCAAACGAATAAAAACAAAAGCAGAAGGTACTGACAGTATAAATATCACTCTACTTAACAAAATAATCGACGTTATACTACCTACCATAACTCATGTTTTCAACTCCTCACTACAAACCTCTATATATCCCACATTATGGAAGCAAGCAATTGTACGCCCACTCCCGAAAGTAAAAACTCCCTTAACTCCTAACGATTTTCGACCCATTAGTATTTTACCTACCCTTTCAAAAGCTTTGGAACGATTAGTCCACAAACAACTGACTGACTACCTAACTGAACACGACCTTTTAGATCAATACCAATCAGGCTTTAGGACAGGACACAATACAAATACTGCTCTACTAAATATATGTGAAGACATACGCGAAGCATCTGATAATCGAAAACTTACTATTCTTACACTACTTGACTTTAGTAAAGCATTTGACACGGTAGACTTGGACTTATTGTTGCTTAAACTAAAAAACCTCTCACTTTCTGACAGTGTCACGCAATGGTTCAACTCCTACCTTCGTGAGCGCCAGCAATATGTTGTAGGAAATTCTACATTACGCTCTTCTTGGACCTACCGTAAAGCTGGAGTTCCACAGGGCTCGGTGCTCGGCCCATTGCTTTTTTCAATCTATATAAACGACATGTCTGACTCCCTAAAACATTGCAAACATCATTTATTTGCGGACGACATGCAGATCTACCTTCACTCAGACAAATATTCTTTAAATGACGCGGTAACCAAAATTAATGAGGACCTTGACTCGCTAACGGCCTGGACAGAGAAATATGGACTTGAATTAAATCCTAGAAAGACACAAGCAATCATTATGGGCCATCAGAGACTATTATCCTCAATTAACACAAATGCAGTATTACATGTGTCACTTAATGGGGTTCAGATCCCTTATAGTGAGACAGTAAAAAATGTAGGAGTGTTTATGGATAAACATTTAATTTGGAATAAACAAATAAATAACATTTGCAAAACTATCTTCTCAATAATACACACTCATTAAATCGTATAAGAAATGTTTACCGTTTTCTCTAAGAAAAATGCTAGTAGAAACACTTGCAATGCCCCATTTTGATTATTGTGATACTCTTTTTACTGACCTAAATACTGTTCTTACCCAAAGACTTCAACGTGTTCACAATTCTTGCATACGTTTTATTTGTGGTATAACGTAGATTTGATCACGTTACACCATCCCTGGAACAATTGTCATGGCTTCGTCTTCAAGATCGTAGAACCATCCATTCCCTATGCCTTCTCTATAACATATTACACACATCTTTACCTTATTATTTATCACACCGCTTCACTAAACTCTCTGATACACATAACTTAGATACCCGATCCCTTGAGCACAGTGTCCTTTATATCCCTCCTCATCATATACTACCTATTATTCGAAATCTTTTACAGTTTCTCTTGCTAGAACATGGAATTCACTTCCACCCTATGTCAGAGACTGCCAAACTTTACCATCTTTCAGAAATAAATTGAAAATAAAATCACTAACAGAAACAACTCACTAATACTACTTCTTAAGAATTAATAATGCGTTTTTGCATTATTTAATAAAAATAGACTTAGGATTTGTTAATATATTTACCTAATGCCTTGTATAAAAAGCGTAGATTAATTCATTGTAGTTTATTACTTTCCTTGTATTTTTTTTCTCTTCTTTTTATGCATAGTAGATCGAGCTGTTATTCCTTTTTTATTCATTGTGTCATTAATTTAATTGTAATTGTATTTAGTTTCATTCTATTATTAGACATTAATTTCATTATTATTCAATATGACAGATAATTAATTGTTCAATGACTATTATTGTAACTTTTTTTTGTATTCATATGTAACATGTTTGTCCTGTTTAATATGACTATTATTGTAATTTTTTTGTATTCATGTGTAACATAAGTGTGTCCTGTTTTATATGACTATTATTGTATTTTTTTTTGTATTCATATGTAACATATGCTTGTTCTGGTGAGTGGAAGAGAAGGCCACATGGCCTTAACTCCACCAGGCTAAATAAATCTATTCTATTCTATTCTATTCTATTCTAAAGCGTTTATGATGCAAAAATCCAGTATAAGTACATAACTTCAAAATTGTGTTGAAAAATGTTATATTCTTACAGTTTGACCAGAAAATATCGAATTTTTCGAAACAACAAAAAATGCAAAACTACTATCTAGAGACTGTGTCCTGGATTTATAATGCAAAAAATCCGGTATAAATGCAGAATTTCAAAATTGACTTTTCCGTGGTTATCGTCTTAGACATTAACAAAAAATGTAAAAATTCACAAATATTAAGATACTGCATAACCACTTTGTTGAGAAAGTGTAAAGCGTTTATGATGCAAAAAATCCAGTATAAGTACAGAATTTGAAACTTGTGTTGGAAAATTTTATATTCTTACAGTTTGACCAGAAAATGTCAAATTTTTCGAAACTTCAAAAAATGCAAAACTACTATCTAGAGACTGTGTACTGGACTTATAATGCAAAAAATTAGTATAAATCCAGATTTTCAAAATTGAGTTTTCCGTGGTTACGTCTTAGAGATTAACAAAAAATGTAAAAAATTCACGATTATTAAGATACTGCATAACTGCCTTCTTGAGACAGAGTAAAGCGTTTATGACCCAAAAAATCCAGTATAAGTACAGAATTACACATTTTTGTTGGAAAATGTTATATTCTTACAGTTTGACCAGAAAATATCGAATTTTTCGAAACTTCAAAAAATGCAAAACTACTATCTAGAGACTGTGTCCTGGATTCATAATGCAAAAAATCCGGTATAAATCCATCATCATCATCATCATAGTACATTCACGAATTTAGGCCATTTGTTGACCTGTTTCGGCCTCAAGAGAAACACCATCCAGAAGTCTTTTGAGTGGACGTCCTGGTCTTCTTCTTCCTGCAGGTTGATATCTTAACATTAGTTTGGGTATTCTGTGATCTTCCATTCGATGAACATGTTGTATCCATCTTGACTTATAATCAGAAATTTTGTTTTCTAAAGATTCCATGTGTAATTCTTCTAAGATGTCTTCATTTATTTTGTGATCTAGTAGTGTGTATCCTGCAGTCCTCCGAAGATATCTCATTTCAGCAGATCTAAGTCTCTGTATATCCTTCTGTTTCAACGTCCATACTTCGCTACCATACAAAAGAGTTGGAAGAGCCAGTGTTTTATACACTTTCAGTCTTGAATGCTTTTGGACTAACTGTGGCTTGAAGATAGAATTTATTAACCCTAAAATTCTTAAAAATTTAGATATTTTTGCATTTACATCCTTTTCTTCTTCATATGAGATATTGCATCCTAGATATGTAAAATTATTCACCTGCTCCAAAATTTTATTGTCCAGTACAATTTTACTTCTGACAGGATCTACACCTTGAAATGCCATAATTTTTGTTTTTTCTGTAGATATCTTTAATCCATATTCTTCTGTAATTTTGTTAAGTTCATACAGACCTTTCTGTAGATTATCTTCGGAATTTGCTATTATTATTTGGTCATCTGCAAACAATAGGGGGTTTAATTTTCTATTTTCTGATATTCTTATTCCAAATTTATATGTTTTGTTCCAGCAACATATTACTTCATTGATATAAATTGCAAAGAGTGTTGGGGATAGGGGGCAGCCTTGTCTCACACCACGATTTATAATTCCTTCTTCAGAAAATCTGTTATTTAATTTAATCTTTATGGTGTTGTCTTTGTAAATATTTTGTATGTTCTGCCGAAGTAAATTTGGTATATTTCTGTCTTCCAATATATTTAAGAGTTTTGATCTCTTGACTGTGTCGAATGCTTTTTTCAAAATCTATGAAAGCAAAATGTGTTTCTAAGTTGAATTCTCTTCTTTTTTCAAGCAATAGTTTAACAGAAAATGCTGAATCAATACAAGATCGTCCTTTCCTAAATCCATTTTGACATTCCATAAGGAATTTTTCACTGAAACTTTTCAATTTTCCATTTAAAATGTCTGCATAAATTTTGTAGCATGTGTTTAACAAACTGATTCCCCTATAGTTGTCCATTTTTCTCTTGTCTCCTTTCTTGAACAGGGGTATAACAATGCTTGTCTTCCATTCTTGTGGTATATCTGCATTTTTGAATACATTATTAAAGAAGGACAACAGTCTTTCATGGAACTGTTTGCCTGCATATTTGTACAATTCAGAATTCAAGCCATCTGTGCCAGTTGCCTTCCCATTTTTTAATTTCTTTAAACTATTGTTCAATTCTTCCAATGATATTATGGAATCTGTCTCATTATTATTTCGGAAAATTGTATCTTCATAGCTATTGTCAGTCCAAAGACTTTTATAATAATTGAAAAAATCTTCTTTTGTTACTCCGCAATTAATTTTGGTAGATTCTTTAATATCTTTATTCAAATGTTTTAATATTTTGAAGGCATTAGGTTGGAGCTTATGCAAATCTGATTCTAAATGTGTAACAAAATTTAACCATATTTTCCTATGTCTCTTTCTTATTTCCCTCTTAACAATAGCTCTACAGCGTTTGAATTCTATTTCATTTTCTACTTTCTTTGTGTTCAAATATTTTTTATAAGCTGCATTTTTTTCTTCAATCAATTGTTTTATTTGATCATCCCAGATTTTTAGAGTTCTATTTCTTCTTTGTTGTATATTTACTTTTCCTAAAGTTTCATTAGCTGCATTTTGAATTATCATTTTAATGTTTTTCCATTCTTCTTCGACATCATTACTTTCTGGAGTTGTAGCCATATATTGCTGAATTCTTCTCGAATATAACCATTTAATGCTGTCATCATAAAATAATTTTACCTTGTACTTTTGTTCTATGCTCTGTTGTTGTTTCTTCTTTTTTAACCATCTTGGTGGAAATCTTATTCTTGCTTCTACTAGGTAGTGATCTGAACCAATATCATATCCTCTGTAGGCTCTGACATCGAGAAACAATTTAAAAATCTTATTATTTGCAATGAAATAATCAATGATTGATTTTGAGTCCTGACGATGCCAGGTATATTTATGTATGTTTCTATGATTGTAAAAGGTATTCGTTATTTTCAGTTCATTGTAGATAGCAAAATCTGTTAATCTTGTCCCATTCCTATTGCTGGTTGGTTCGCCAAATGTTCCAATATTATTGTTGACTTGAGCATTGCCCACTCTGGCATTTAAATCTCCTATTATGAGAATGTAATCATTTCTATTAATTTTGCTATAAATTTCTTGTAATATTTTATAAAATTCTTCATTGTCTTCTTCACGGCCTTCCTCTGGTGCATATACACCAAGAACTGTCAAATTACCTCTATTTATTTTCAGTCGAAGCTCTAATATTCTTTCATTCCAGTAAGTGTAGTGTTGAATTTTATTTCTTATGGTTTTATTAATCCAAATCATTACTCCAGCTTGTCCATGGGTTTTCCTGTCGACACCGCTATATATTTGTACATAATTTTGTGTTTCTTTCGTTCCTTTAAGTTTCTTCTTAGTCTCTGTAGTTACTGCAATATCAATGTTTCTATTTTTAAATATACTGTCTAGTTCCTCTTCTTTTTCATGGATGCTTCGGACATTCCAGGTTGCATATCTTACAATATCATTGTGCCGTTTTCTTTTAACCATATTTCTTTGCTGTGGGTCGTCATATTTCAATTCCTTCTGGCTTTTTTCGTGTTGAGACTTGAAAGTAGTTTTGAAGTTCCTTAGGACAGGTTACTGGCCCGACGCTAAGTAGTCCAGTGGTAGGGCTGCTACCTTTTAGTCTCTGGACAGACATTAGGATACCGCATTTACTCAGTACCTGATGGAACGGTTATACCGCCGTGACTCGGTCCTCAGAGCCTCGTTGTGAAAACAGGTTGTACCACGAGAAGGTGAGGATGAGAATTGGGTAGGAGAGGTTATACACACGTCACTACCCCTTACAACCCAGGTATAAATCCAGAATTTCAAAATTGAGTTTTATGTGGTTTTTCGTCTTAGACATTAACAAAAAATGTAAAAATTCACAAAATTTTAAGATACTGCATAACTACTTTGTTGAGAAAGTGTAAAGCTTTTATGATGCAAAAAATTCAGTATAAGTACAGAATTTGAAAATTGTGTTGAAAAATGTTATATTCTTACAGTTTGAGCAGAAAATGTCAATTTTTTTCGATACTTCAAAAAATGCAAAAGTACTATCTAGAGACTGTGTCCCGGATTTATAATGCAAACAATCCGGTGTAAATCCAGAATTTCAAAATTGAGTTTTCCGTGGTTATCGTCTTACAGTTTAACAAAAAAAAGTAAAAATTCACGATTATTAAGAAACTGCATAACTACTTTCTTGAGAAAGTGTAAAGCGTTTATGATGCAAAAAATCCAGTATAAGTACAGAATTTCAAATTGTGTTGGAAAATGTTATATTCTTACAGTTTGACCAGAAAATGTCAAATTTTTCGAAACTTCAAAAAATGCAAAACTACTATCTAGAGACTGTGTCCTGGATTTATAATGCAAAAAATCCGGTATAAATCCAGAATTTCAAAATTGAGTTTTCCGTGGTTATCGTCTTAGACATTAACAAAAAATGTAAAAATTCACAATTATTAAGATACTGCATAACTACTTTCTTGAGAAAGTGTAAAGCGTTTATGATGCAAAAAATCCAGTATAAGTACAGAATTTGAAAATTGTGTTGGAAAATGTTATATTCTTACAGTTTGACCAGAAAATGTCAAATTTATTCGAAACTTCAAGAAATGCAAAAGTACCATCTAGAGACTCTGTTCCGGATTTATAATGCAAACAATCCGGTTTAAATCCAGAATTTCAAAATTGAGTTTTCCGTGGTTATCGTCTTACAGTTTAACAAAAAAAGTAAAAATTCACGATTATTAAGAAACTGCATAACTACTTTCTTGAGAAAGTGTAAAGCGTTTATGATGCAAAAAATCCAGTATAAGTACAGAATTTGAAAATTGTGTTGGGAAATGTTATATTCTTACAGTTTGACCAGAAAATGTCAATTTTTTCGAAACTTCAAAAAATGCAAAAGTACCATCTAGAGACTGTGTTCCGGATTTATAATGCAAACAATCCGGTGTAAATCCAGAATTTCAAAATTGAGTTTTCCGTGGTTATCGTCTTACAGGTTAACAAAAAATGTAAAAATTCACGATTGTTAAGAAACTGCATAACTACTGTCCTGAGAAAGTGTAAAGCGTTTACGATGCAAAAAATCCAGTATAAGTACATACCTTCAAAATTGTGTTGGAAAATGTTATATTCTTACAGTTTGACCAGAAAATGTCAAATTTTTCGAAACTTCAAAAAAATGCAAAACTACTATCTAGAGACTGTGTCCCGGATTTGTAATGCAAAAAATCCGGTGTAAATCCAGAATTTCAAAATTGAGTTTTATCTGGTTATCGTTTTAGACATTAACAAAAAAATGTAAAAATTCACGATTATTAAGATACTGCAACACTACTTTGTTGAGAAAGTGTAAAGCGTTTATGATGCATAAAATCCAGTATAACTACAGAATTTGAAAATTGTGTTGAAAAATGTTATATTCTTACAGTTTGACCAGAAAATGTCAAATTTTTTCGAAACTTCAAGAAATGCAAGAGTACTATCTAGAGACTGTGTTCCGGATTTATAATGCAAAAAATCCGGTGTAAATCCAGAATTTGAAAATTGAGTTTTCCGTGGGTTTCGTCTTACAGATTAACAAAAAAATGTAAAAATTCACGATTATTAAGATACTGCATAACTACTTTCTTGAGAAAGTGTAAAGCGTTTATGATGCAAAAAATCCAGTGTAAGTACAGAATTTGAAAATTGTGTTGGAAAATGTTATATTCTTACAGTTTGACCAGAAAATGTCAAATTTTTCGAAACTTCAAAAAATGCAAAACTACTATCTAGAGACTGTGTCCCGGATTTATAATGCAAAAAATTCCGGTGTCAAACCAGATATTCAAAATTGGTTTTCCGTGGTTATCGTCTTACAGGTTAACAAAAAAATGTAAAAATTCTCGATTATTAAGAAACTGCATAACTACTTTCTTGAGACAGTGTAAAGCGTTTATGATGCAAAAAATCCAGTATAAGTACATAACTACAAAATTGTGTTGGAAAATGTTATATTCTTACAGTTTGACCAGAAAATGTCAAATTTTTCGAAACTTCAAAAAATGCAAAACTACTATCTAGAGACTGTGTCCCGGATTTGTAATGCAAAAAATCCGGTATAAATCCAGATATTCAAAATTGAGTTTTCCGTGGTTATCGTCTTACACATTAACAAAAAAATGTAAAAATTCACGATTATTAAGATACTGCATAACTACTTCCTTGAGACAGTGTAAAGCGTTTATGATGCAAAAAATCCAGTATAAGTACATAACTTCAAAATTGTGTTGGAAAATGTTATATTCTTACAGTTTGAGCAGAAAATGTCAAATTTTTTCGAAACTTCAAGAAATGCAAAAGTACCATCTAGAGACTGTGTTCCGGATTTATAATGCAAAAAATCCGGTGTCAAATCCAGAATTTCAAAATTGAGTTTTCCGTGGTTTATCGTCTTACAGGTTAACAAAAAAATGTAAAAATTCTCGATTATTAAGAAACTGCATAACTACTTGTCTTGAGACAGTGTAAAGCGTTTATGATGTAAAAATCTAGTATAAGTACATAACTTCAAAATTGTGTTGGAAAATGTTATATTCTTACATTTTGACCAGAAAATGTCAAATTTTTCGAAACTTCAAAAAATGCAAAAAACTATGATCTAGAGGACTGTGTCCTGGATTTATAATGCAAAAAATCCGGTATATAATCCAGATATTCAAAATTGGGTTTTTCCGTGGTTATCGTCTTAGACTAAGTAACAAAAAAATGTAAAAATTCACAATTATTAAGATACTGCAAAACTACTTTGTTGAGAAAGTGTAAAGCGTTTATGATGCAAAAAATCCAGTATAAGTACAGAATTTGAAAATTGTGTTGGGAAGTGTTATATTCTTACAGTTTGACCAGAAAATGTCAAATTTTTCGAAACTTCAAAAAATGCAAAAGTACCATCTAGAGACTGTGTTCCGGATTTATAATGCAAACAATCCGGTGTAAATCTAGAATTTCAAAATTGAGTTTTCCGCGGTTATCGTCTTACAGGTTAACAAAAAAATGTAAAAATTCACGATTATTAAGATACTGCATAACTACTGTCCTGAGACAGTGTAAAGCGTTTATGATGCAAAAAATCCAGTATAAGTACAGAATTTCAAAATTGTGTTCGAAAATGTTATATTCTTACAGTTTGACCAGAAAATGTCAAATTTTTCGAAACTTCAAAAAATGCAAAACTACTATCTAGAGACTGTGTCCCGGATTTGTAATGCAAAAATCCGGTGTCAAACCAGATATTCAAAATTGAGTTTTCCGTGGTTATCGTTTTAGACATTAACAAAAAAATGTAAAAATTCACGATTATTAAGATACTGCAACACTACTTTGTTGAGAAAGTGTAAAGCGTTTATGATGCATAAAATCCACTGTAACTACAGAATTTGAAAATTATGTTGAACAATGTTATATTCTTACAGTTTGACCAGAAAATGTAAATTTTTTTCGAAACTTCAAGAAATGCAAGAGTTCTATCTAGAGAGTGTGTTCCGGATTTATAATGCAAACAATACGGTGTAAATTCAGAATTTGAAAAATGAGTTTTCCGTGGGTTTCGCCTTACAGTTTAACAAAAAAGCGTAAAAATTCACGATAACTAAGAAAGTGCATAACCACTTTTTGAGAAAGTGTTAAAGCGTTATGAAAGCAAAAAATCCAGTGTAAAGTACAGAATTTGAAAAATCTGAAAAATTGTGTTGGAAACTGTATATTTAATTCTTAGAGTTTGACAGAAAATGTCAATTTTTTTTCGAAACTTCAAGAAATGCAAAAGTACCAGCTAGAGACTCTGTCCGGATTATAATGAAACATCGAAGTTAAATCAAGAATTTCAAAATTAGTTTTACGTTGTTAGGTATCGTCTTACAGTTTTAACAAAAAAAAAAAGTAAAAAAATTCCACGATAATTAGAAATGCAGAACACTTCTTGAGAAAG
>JASPKZ010007115.1:0-89116 GCA_030220185.1 Diploptera punctata | reverse complement strand
CAAAATTACTTATATTATTTTAAAATCCCAAAAGAGAACATTTACAAGCAAAGAGAGTATCTGGTAACCCTACACATGTAAAACATATACTGATTACAATCACACTTTCTTAATAGAAATGGATTAATATCTTAAGCCTATAATTCTCTACTTTTATATAAATTAACTTTTTCTAACATTATATAATATTATTTGTATTATCTATTAGTTTTATTTAATCCTATGAAAATACAATAGGAAGTAACATTATGAGGTTTTACTTAATAAATAAGTTGGGTCTGCTGTCAACTTATCTCATATTTCATTGTTTCTTGTAAGACATGTTTCAAAGCATCTTTGCTCCATCTTCAGTTGGTTATTTGTAAATCTATTTGTAAATTGTACCATTACATATTTTCAGTAATTATGTGCATCTATTCTAGCTCAAATGACAGTCTAAGAATCTTCGAAAAACATTAACAATAGCATATACTACACAAACTAGACAAATATAACATTAGGGTGGAGTTATTTTGATCAACTTTCAAGTTTAATGTGAATTCTTTAGTTTTTAGTATATTGCTATAATAATAATTTGTGGCTTTTTATATATTTCATATTACTATTTACTATATACTGTCATTTCCATTAGAATCGCTGATGTGCTATAATATGTTACTTTTAGTATAAATTAATACTAATTGAATAATCACAATACTATTTTATAGTCATGAAACCATGAAGTAAATTTTTATCTAAGAAAATAAAATTGCTTTCTTATGATAATTTTATTGGCTGAATTAACCTTTTAAGTAGGCTATATAATTTCAATAATGCCAGAATTTATTTCATCAGGTAGCAGTCAAAGAAGTAACTGTTGAGAATTATAAACAAATTTTTATTGTAGTTCAATAGAGAGAAATATATACTGTAGCACCCATTAATTGTATTACCCTTGAGAATTGGAAAGTGAACAATAAAAATATTTGAATGAATGAGTCACTTCTTATCTTGCCTCATAGTTTATGTTTTTTTAAACACGAGAATTGCAGTTTTCAAGAGGACATCCCTCTCATTTTTAACCAATATTATGACTTTTGGATTTTCGTTGGAAACTTCATTTATAACATTTGGCGTTGATTTGATGAACTTTGATTCCTGTTCAATGGGAATTTCATAATTCATGGATCTAAATTTGTTCATCTGAATATATATCTTCTCCCAAACTGTCTATTCTAAAGGGATTTTCCAAATGTTTTAGAAGTTTGGCCTCTTTTCAATTTTATGACTCTCCAATAAACTATGTGCTGTAATAGCTGATTTTCAATTTCACCATTTTTAATATTTTTAAAGTGTCCTTTGGTGTGAGTGTCTAAATTCCTTTTTGTTTTTCCTATCTACACTTTATTGCAGTCTTTACAACTAATTTGATAAATTCCAGATTTTTTTACATAAACTATGAGGTAAGATGAGAAGTGACTCATTCACTGATTGAATTAAGAACCTCATAGTGTTATTTCTCATATTTAACTATGAATAAAAATATAACTTATCTTGTTACTTTTTCTCCATAAACATAGAGTACCGGTAACACTAACAAAGTAGTAGCCTAAAATTTTAAATAAATATCCTGCAAAACAGCCAATAATTCAATATTCATTTATTGAAGATACCTGTAAATGAACATAGAAAATAAAAGATGATTAAATATATTTTTTAAATATACACAAAGTTCTTCATCTATTTCAAATGGGGGCTATTTTAACCAGGAGTAAGCAAATAACTTTTTTCAGAAATAATATTCAGATATATATATATATATATATATATATATATATATATATATATATATATAAAAAGGAACAATATGTAATTTATGAATTGACCTTCCAAAAGGAATACATAATAAGTGAATGAGGATGATGATATAATTTATATAATATTAACATACATCTGCACCTTTCACTTTTTTATTTACTGTAACACTGTAATCATAAATTAATCACTTAGACCTACACTAGTTCTTCTCAGGCCATGTACTAAACTACAAGAAACTTTTTTAATGTCCAAAGTAATCCTTTTATATCTGTTTTTAAGTTAACAATTACTTATTGCCTCATTCTGCAATACCTTTAAAATACCCTCAACTATTTATCAAATATGTAACTTTTGAAGAGGGTCATTGCAAATTTTATGACACCATCTTTTTTGCAAGAAATAATACAAAGAAACCTAGCATTTACTCAATTTAAATATCTATGGTGTATTTTATAATAGAAAATTATATGGTTTGTATTTTATTTTATTTGTTGTACAAAATTAATTGAATATATATCCTATGTGTCGAGAAGCATATTCCAGTTTGAGTTATATTTGTATTACAGTAATATAAAAAGAAGATTCTAAACTTTGTTTATATCAATAATCACAATTTAAAAAATGTCTTAATTACTAACTCCAGGAAATAGTATTCTCCTATATCCACAACAATGCATTACGACATTTTACAGCCTTAAAGTCAATTATTAAAAAAATGTTTATGCCACAATATAATATAAATATATTTTCTAAAAAAAGTTAAGTGTTTCCTCCTTTTTAAATGTAATTTATAATTATCTGAGAAGTCCTTGAAAATGATGTCCTCCTAACCTTATTAATGAAATATATTATTTAATTTTGTTTTTTTATGTAAAATTATTTTCATAATTTATTTAAATTTACTTTTATCTTTTCTTAATATGTTCTAAATATAGATAAGAACTAACAAGTAAAGATAATAATCATTATTTATAACTATCATGAAATAAAAGCCAGAATGTTATTGTATTGTATTTTATGTTTGTTTTATTGTTCTAGGTTGATAAATGCATGTTGATGTACATCACCGCATGATGCACTAGCTTCATGTCACTGTTCAGGCTTTGCTGCTTTTATGTTGCTTGTGCCAGTGTGGCCCAAAGCAAAGCTGATCATCTTGAGTTGATCATGCATGATTGAATTTCATTTTAATAAAAATACACAAAACACATAAATACTTGATATGGTAAGAATAAATTAGAAATGAGTAGCCCATTTTATAAGAGAATGGATTCAATTTCATGGGGATAATGTATTTAACGTGTGTAATTTGATGTGTGTATATTGGCAGCCTATATTAGACATAAAAATGCATTATTTAAAGCTTATTCCTAATTGCATTTAAATAGGTTACTGTTTAGAAAGTGTTTCCTTTCATTTAATCAATTAAAGTATATTTGGAACATGCTATTATTCTCCCATTCATTATGTTAACATTCATCTTGACAATATGTGTGGTCTATCTTTGTTATTGCTCACCATCAACAATCGGCATTTAATGTAATCTCTTAAATAAACTACAATAGAATACCATAACTTGAATGTTATTTGCGGCAAGCAAAAATTAAATACTCAACATCCACACCAACGTTAACCTAATGAATGGAACCAAAATACTTTTCTAATATCCAATACTTGTTACTTATGTCAGTTTATGCTTTAACTATTATGACTATTATAGTCATTTTTTGATCTGATAGTATTTTTAAGATTGTATGTTCCTTTACATTAAAATATAATGATACATAAGGTAATTATGAATAAATTATGTTTGACAAACTTATGATAGTTATAACTATTAAAAGGTATCCAACATAAAAATTGAATTATCAAGTTTAAGAGCAAGTAATAGTAAAACCTATTCAAAATATGATGTAACTAATAAGCAATGCTAGATTAAAAATACAAACATAATTATTATGAGTTAAATTTGTTATGACTCACCTCATATTTGTAGTTTTATTGCAGACCATGGTTTCAGCATTCTATACTTTCTAACCATTGAATTGACGGTTGGCGATCTTGTAGGTTGATTTCTACCCCCTCTGTTCTAAGGAATTCACAATTTGGAGAAAATTTACATATACAAGAATAAAGAGAAAATAATAAAATTTCAAATTCCTGGGGAGAAAGGAAAAAAAAAAATTTGATTTGGAAGTTCATTGGTCAGCCAACAGAGGGAGCAAAAATCAACGTACAAGATCGGCATCCACTGAACTACAATTAAAAAGTATTGAATATGGCATGTAGAGCACTAAACCATGGTTTGCAGTAAATCAACAAATCTGAGGTGTGTCTCAAAAAATCTAACTCATAATAATTAAAAAAACCTCATAGTGTTACTTCCTTTAAATACAAATAATAAGTTTGGGTATTTTTTTTTAGCTTTTTAAGTGTAAGACTTTATATATATATATATATATATATATATATATAAATTTGATTGGTAGATTATTCTTATAAGAAACAAGCTAATTGCAGAGAAAAAGTGACATAGGTAACAAGTATTGGAAATTGCCTATATAATAATACATAATCAAAAACTTTTATCCAACCACTGCTGTTGTAAAAACCTAACATTATGGCCTCTCATACAGCATACAGCTGGTCATGGTTTCATTCCCAGTCTTTCTGGTTAAGATATTTCATGTTTTTCCTCAACTAAAAGAGAAATACCAGGAAATTTTATGATAATTTACCTGAAAAACTTTTGGTCTCATAATTGTCATCAGTCATATTTATAAAAATTTAACTAAAAATAACACAGCCATCTAGTTTATAATAATACAACCATATTAAAGTTCTTTCTAAGACTGTAAGTAGCCTAGTTTCAGTATTGGTTAATTGAGAGTTGAAAATATCCATATGAAGGACTTGAGACCGGAACAGGTCGCATTGACCTAATCCTGGAAAGGAAGAAGAAGAAGAAGAAAAAGAAAATATCCATCCCAAGAACACAATATAGAATTAATAATCCAGGTACCATGGTGTTTGGTTTACCATGGGTAGAGAGCACCTTTCTCTAAAATTAAGTATCTTTTCATCATACTGGATGTTATGGCACTGAAGGAGCACTTCAATTTGTACCTCAGATGTCTTTAAGGCAAGAGAGAATACGAAACTTCACAGAGCAGACACCATGGTACATGTAACCCATAGTAAAGTCATGATCTTAACTTTGTTGTTACAGTGACTACAAATAAAAATATGTATAACGTGGAATAAATGTTATAATTAATTTACATTAATAGAAAGAAATAATATTTGCAAAATTATACATTTCTCATTAAATGATCACTTAAAATTAGGAGTCACCTGTATAATGTGGGCATTAAAATGAGTTAAAGTTAATTTATTGTTCTAAAGAAAAAGGATATATTATGGTAGATTTATAAGTTGTTTATATATTTTTTATAATTTTCTTTTTCTTTAGAAAGTTTTTTAATTTCATTTTTTTGAAAATAATTTTCTTATACAATGTTATTGTAATGGATAGTGATTTAAAAATATGTCCACATCATTATTTAATATATTATCTTCTTCATTATACAAGGATTAAGCCTGTTGGCTTGTTCCAGTTTCATGAAAGCTAGAATTGTTAAAATTGTTCAGACCATCTTCTGTGTAGACATCCAACATTTCTCCTTCCGTGTGGTTTATAATTCAGCAATAATTTTGGAAATCTTTCTTTTGGCATTCTATCAACATGTTATTTCCAGGTGTTCCTATATTTAATTATTCAAGCTCAAATATATGTGATAGGTTTTCTATTAAAAGTTATAAAATAGTTTGTTTAATTTCATGTACCGGTTTTCTTAAAATGTCAAACCAATTAAATCTGTAGATATCACAAAGAATCTTATAAATTTATACAGTGTGACTGTTTCCACATAGTTTTGTTAGAATTTATTGAAATTCAGTGATTTTGACAGTATCATTAGCCAGATGACAACATAAAAATATATTACCAAACAAAATTAAATTGACAAACTTAACACAATTTACTCTTCAATACTATTGATTCAAGGGCTGTCAATCCAAGAAATACACTGTGTCTACAAAATCCTGCTACCATTACAATGAATATACCTCGTAAACTATCTATATGTTTTTGTACAACATGTTCTATGTCTCTCAAAGTTTTCTCCACATTCACCTGAATTCTTTGCACACCTTTAATTCCCCTTAGGATGTCAAGACAATATTCCAGCACCATCCACACACAGTTGCAGTGTAGCAACATATTGTCTCGACATCCTGTGGGCAATTAAAGGTGCACATGTGGAAGTGGGGTGAATGTAAATAAATGTTTGAGATACATAAACATGTTTCAGGTTATAAGGTTTGTTTCATTATAATGGTAGCAGGATTTTGTGGACACTCTGTACAATCAAAATGTTTTTGTGCCAACAGATTATGTAAAAGAGTAACACAGACTGACTTAACTGCGTTTGTCCCATTATCATAGACACAAATACAAAAGAAAGCAAATTATATTTGAAGAGAAAAATGTATGCCTAAAATGGGATTTGAACCCAATTTTTCTGGTTTTATACACCAGTGCTCTACCATTGAATTACTTAGATATCTCAATTTAAACAGAATTTTTTCTCTCTTTATACAATATCCGTGCATCAAAAGCAATGAACCTTTGTTCCACATGCCATATGTTAGCTTCTTCTCAAGAAGACTTTAAATGGGAATTAATGTAAATTTTATAGCCAGTAAAGCTTTATTTTTGTTGTTTTAATTCTAGAGTTACAATGCTTTTATGGGTTTACAGTTAGGTATTAATTTTTCTCTTCAAATGTCCTTCAGTCAGAAGTGATAAATTTAAAATGAAAATAAGTAAGAGAAAGTTTTCTGTCTAAATCAAGAGCCTAGATAACTTAATGGATAAAGCAATTGTATAGAAAACCAGAGATCCTGGGTTCAAATCCCAGTTTAGGCATTAATTTTTCTTTTAAAATGTAAATGTATATGATAAATTTAAAATTAAAAAATCGGAAATGTAAGTTTTACTAGCAGGAATTCTGTTTTTTTTTTTTTTTTCATATTTGAAGAGAAAAATTATATGCTCAGACCGGGGCTTGAACCTGGGACCTAAATAATAAAAATATTGAATAAATTCTAATATTCATTTTGAAATTTTTAAAACGATAAGATACGGTACTTTATTAATTTTGTAATCATAATTTTCCTAAATTCTATCTATCTTCGGATTTTTACAGCTACTGCTGTCTTTCCATACCAAACCTCCAAAGCCTAAATTAAATAATAAATTATAAAATTAATGCTTGTAAGATACATCTTCCTCGGTTTGATAATTTTTTAAAGACTGTAGGCCATCCAGAAACTAATTCCATCATAATCTTGGCTCATGAATTCTTTATTTTTCTTTGCAAAAATAAAAGTATGTATATTTCAGGGAAATTGATTTTGCAGAATGCATTTTTTATGTTTTCCAATATTCAAGATTTTATGGGTATTTGGAACCATAAGGATTGTATGTCCATAAATGAAATTCAATGGCATCACAGTGAAACTAAATAAATTTTTAAAAAAATGCAACATTAAAATTGCATTCTATAAGCTCTATTATCTTGTACCAAGAGACATTAGTTTCAAATTCTGATTCAGGCGTATATTTTTCTCTTCAAATAAAATATTGTATCATGTTTATTAAAAATAACACTAGGCTTAAATAAAAAAAAATATCCAAATTTGAAGGATTTATCAGTACACAATTTAATATTTAATTATTATTATTTGAAGCCTTTAAGTCAAAGATGTACAGTTTTTTTTAAACATTTCTCTTTAAGAATATTTAATCAATTACGCACTTCAAACCAAACCCCTGCATAAAAAAATCAATGTAGCATTTAAATGAAAAACTCCTAAGTAAACATTGCAGCTGCCAGATGAAAATCATGGAAAAAAATTTATGAACTATATAAGGTAGTAAACATAAAAACTGCAAGAAAGCATAGTAAAAATTTAATTGATGTCCAGACATGACAACCTGGATAACAATGGATACACATATACCAATCAGACAAATGTGTTTTACACAATGATCTAGACCTTATATACCATGTGTAACTCTGACAAATCTTAAACCCAACTACACAACAAACAAAGCACATTGTTACTTGGGAAGCTAGAGAGAAAATGATTTGAGCATCAATTTTTCCATAAATGAATATTTAATAAATTATTAAAAGAAACATGTTGCCTTCTCTTTTTCCTTTTTCTTCTTGATTTTCTTGCCCAAAAGTATATAATTCAATTTAATTTCACTACCAACTGCCTTTTTTATATATAAATGCACTACTAATGGTCTCTCTTATGAAATGAATCCACTGGCAGTGAAATTATAGATTGGATATAATTATGTATTATATGGCTTTTATAAGATGTTATATTTCTTTTAATTATATTATGTAATTGTAACTAATTAATTTATATTGTGATAGCCCGCAGCATATCGGAAGAGTTCAGCAGTGGTGATACACGTTACCGTGACAACGATGATTACCCACACACTCGGGACAAGGGCAAGGAAAAGGAGGACAGGGATGAAGGTAAGCAATCTATGATTTAAACAAATGTAGGTTTATAAAAGATTATTAGAAATCACCCATTAAAAAAAAGTTATATTTGTTTATTATTTAATCACAGTGCTTTAGTTGGAAAAATAATTTAGGAAACTCGCTTTTTATACCAGCCTACCATACAAAACTATATACTATATGCTATATATAATATTGATATTTTTAAAGACTTTTGACTAAAAATAATTATGTATAGCGGTTCTGCCATATTGTTATAGAAAATTATAAGGAGATAGACTTTAAAAAATTCACCCAAATATTTGGAGGGATACCATCTTCCATGTTTCCCTCCAAATAAAACACTGGTTACTAAATTATAGAATATCACTTTATTAAAGATATGCTAGTTCATTAATGCCATTACATTCATATTATAAATACAGTATAATAAAAACATTGATAGTATATATATATATATTTAAATCTTGTTTTCTTTTATTCATTTCTTTGATTTCATAAAATAGATTTTGTTTATATTAGTTGTACATTAATCAATGTTTCTATTGCATTTTTAATTTTGTATTAATTTTATTATTTATTATCATTATTATTATTATTACAGTTATATGTGCTGTTATTACTAGTTTAACGAATGTTATCTAAAACATTTTTATTATTATTATTATTATATTTTAATATAACATGTTTGTTTTGGTTGAGTGGAAGAGGAGATCAGAATATCTTAACTCCACTAGGCTAAATAAATACCTGTTTAATGGTACTGCTACAACTACTATAATATTGATAGAGAATTAACACAATCATTACTAGTCTATTTAAATAAATTCAACAAAGTAGCCATATTTTGAGATTCAAAACCTGCGTTACTGGAATTAACAATACAATACCCAAGTGATGATACAATGAATTAAATACTCCATTCACTAAAGCTGATGCAAAATTTAGGAAAACAAATATGGTAGCCCTACAATGGACACCATCACATGTAGGAGTAGCAGGAAATGACAAGCTGATATGCTAGCAAAAAGAGGCAGAAAAGTAAAACAAAAATATGCCCTATCACTTGGGCAAACTACAAATAAGAAACAAAGTAAAAACAGTACTACAGAAAGAGTTTAAAACTGTATGTGCAGACAAGAAATGGAACATCGTCCTGAAGACAAAAAAATGTATTCCTTATTACTCATGAAGAAAAATGGTTGCAGTGTTCCATGTAACCACTGGTCACGACCATTTGGCCACACACCTCTACAAACTAAACATCTACAATTCTCCATAGTGCACTCTATGCAAACAAAGGACATAATCATGGATAAGGTATATCTACTACAGTGCCAAGCAAAATCAGAGGAGATATTCAAACCTAGTTAACATATTAATTAATAGTGAGTGGAGAACATATTTTTTAACGACTCACCTCATATATTTTCAAATTTCTTTGATACCAGCAGTTTCAGACAATATCTTGTCCCTTTTCAGTCATGAGTGGAAGCCATGACTGAAGAGGGACAAGATATTGTCTGAAACCGCCGGTATCAAAGAAATTTGAAAATATATGAGGTGAGTCGTTAAAAATATGTTCTCCACTCACTATTAATGATATAACCTCATAATGTTTACTTCCCAATATTAATCTAAATGTAACTAGTTAACATATGTTTATTTGACGCTAGATGGAGAATGGATGGAAGTCCAAGTTCCTGATAATTAGCAAACAACAACATATTTTAAGGACTTCAAATATGCTGAAGGAAAATCCAGCTACACGAAACACATCTTAGAAGCAACCTAACGAATATATAGAATTAATTACACTCTTTCAATAATACATAAGGAATACAACATAAAATTAATATTTTGGAACAAATCAAAGTGTTGAAAGAAACTGGAAATGGAAGTTGTTAAATGAAAATACATTTGAACTATTGTAGAAAATATCACTATGTGGTTTAATTTAAAATTTAAAATATAATTCTTTACACCACACTTCGTAACCTGTCTTCTTTTTAGACTCATTTCGTGGCTTAAACAGTTAATCTTCAGTACTTTCATGACAATGTTCTCTTGTCCAGGAGCACTGCTTCTTACTCCATCTCTGAGATGTAACATTTAGATCATGTGTGGCGAGTCGTTTTGAAAGAACCACGCTCTGCCAAACCATTTGTCGCGTATTGAGAGTGAACCACCTTCACCACTACTGCTACCTTCCGGGATCGCTGGGTTATGGTGATGCTGTATTTCAGTAAAGTGTTCCAAATATCTAATGAAGTTATTTACAAGTAAACAGCCTGCCTCGGGCCCATAGAAGGCGGCTAACCATTCATCTTTCTTTCCTAATTGAATATGCATATAAACATAAATACTGACTATAACTTGCATGGGTTGAACTAACTTCGTTATAGGATAGAGAATGATAATAACTCTTAAATAAGAACAAGGGGCGTAACATAAAAGATAAGCTTTTAATAAGAAAATAAGTGTGGATCATATAAAAAACAAAATAATGAATACATAACCGAAATTAATCTCTGATCAGTCGATCAGTCACAAACAATAACCAAAATATAATAGAACAATAACGTACCATTTAAACTATCACACGCATACTTGTCTAAGTCCTATTGGAAATCCTTCTTCCATGTTTACTTAGACGAAATGAAATCTAACCGTTCCTCGGTTATAATCCACTAGCTCATCTTCTCAATCACCATATTAACTTCGCCAGTTCATGGTGCACTTGAGTTGGATTCACACACTGAATCCCCTTCTAAAGAACCAAACGCCACTTAGTGAGCCGATCGAATGATGAAGTCCGTTGAGATAACCGAGCATTTATCAGGTTCGCGAGTGGAAGGGATGTGCGCAGTAGAGATGCGCGAGGAATAGGGTAAAAAGGGAAGGGGTAACCACACGGAACACAGGAACATTGGCAAGCTTCACAAATGTTCTTCAGTAGGGAGGAGCGCACAGATGTATAACTGAACCGAAAAAAAGGCACTTTCGGTTCACATGAAACCAGTTTAAAAAGAACACAGGATATGAAGTGATGTGTAAAGAATTTTATTTTAAATTTTAAATTTGAAAATATATTTATCGACCACAATCTACTCAATAAAATCCTGATGTGAAGCAGAACTGTGTAAATTAAATTTGAAGAGAAATTTTCGCCTAGACCGGGACTCGAACCCGGGACCCTTGGCTTTCCGGGCCAAGTGCTCTACCAACTGAGCTACCGAGGCGAGTTACGATCTAGATGCAATTTTTTCTCTTATATACGTTGTAATTCCCTATCGCCAAATGCTTTTGAAACCATTGTTTCTATCTTTGCAAAATGGCGGCTTCTTAGTTAAGAAGACATTTATTGGGAATTTAACATTACTTTATAAAGCTAATAAGGCTTCTAAAATTTTTTCTCTTCAAATTTAATTTATCTTTCATTGAGAAATGTTAAATCAATAATAAAAAACATCATTAGAACTGTGTAAGCCTGATGATGGACAACAGTCCAAAAAACCTCTATAAATTAAAACAATAGTTGAGAATGACTGACTAACTCAGGAATGTTTGTACAATTTTAACTTATACTAACCTCAGTGGTGACCAAAAATGATTATTAAAAATTTGGTTTACCATCTAATATAAAATAATTTTTTCCTTAGATTCATCACCCACTGTCAGTACAGTCTTTTGCATATAATTATAAAAGTATGGGTGAGTTTAAATACTGCATTTCTAATAGAGGAAGTGATTTCAGTATGGATACTAATCCACAGTTTTTTGAACAAGTGTAATTTAATCCACCTATAACACTTTACTTAGCTTAGTGATGACATGTGGGATTGATATTTGGGAATTCCTAGAACTACCTAATTTTAATAGTTTTCTTGTGATAATTCTGTATGTTTGTGCACTTTGCATAAAGTGGTTTGTTGTGTTAGGAAATGATCTGAAGATTATGCTAATCACACAGGTTTTTGATTTACTAAACTGTTCAGAATGTGAATTAAATTTAATGTACCAACATATTAGAGACAATAAATAATTTTTAGTGTTATCAAACATTTGTTAACAACCAATTATTTATCAGTAGAAAAAATATAACATATAAAATATGTAAATTAGATTTTAAAAATCCAGAATACATCAAAATAAATTAAAGAATTAAGATGTATTAGAATACTTCTAACTAATTAACTCACTGACACTATCGAACCCCTAGGTTCACGGCCTTGCAGACATAAGCTCTCCATATATCCCTATCTTGAGCTAAGGTTTTCTAATCATCCTGTGTAAATCTACATCTCTCAAACCATGATTAATGATATTCTCCCCACCTCATTCTCGGCTTACCTTACTGGGTGCTTTTCCTCTGGTTTTCCTACAATAAGTTTCCATCCACCTCTTTCATTACCCATTGTGCCACATCTTGACCATTGCAGTCTTGAGATTTAACCATTCTTATTATATCTTGTTTCCCATAAAGAAATGTAGCTCACTGTTTGCTGTCTTTCTCCATTTGCCTGTCTGTTCATCTCTTCTTGGTCCAAAAATTTTCCTAGAACTGTATTCTCAAATGCTCATAATCTTCTTTCCTCCCTTAAAGTAAGAGCTCAAATTTTGCATCCACATAATTTGGTAGAACTGGGGAGTAACACTTTTATATGTTTTCAACTTAATATTTTTTGAGAGAAGTTGAGATAACTAGAGTCCCTTCTAATGCATAATAGTATGCATTTCCAGGATTGAGCCTATGTTTAATTTCTTTCTGCACCTCATTCTTGTTTGTAATTATTATTCGTAGGTATTTGAATTCAGCCATCTCTTCAAAATTTCCCTCATTTGCTATTAACTATCCATTTTCCATTATAGAATGTATTTCTATGTGGATCATGTTTTATTGATGTTTACTTACAGCCACAATTTCTTAATGTCACTCAATAGAGTGTGCATGTTGGCCCTTAGTATCTCCTCACTATCACCGAATAATTTTACTTCATCAGCATAAACTGACAGCATATTAATATCATTGCATTGTAGGGCTTCTTCATCCTCTAGAGATTTGATGGCATACTCTAGTACAAAATTGAATAGTAAAGGAGATAGTGCATCTGCTTGCTTTAACCCATTGTGGATTTCAAAAGTATCTGGAAACTGTTTGCCTACATCCATCTGACACATTTGAATAAGTCTAAGTTTTAGGAATTCCGAACTACAGCATGATACTACGGTATATAATTTCTCCCTCTTATTTCAATCGTATGCCTTTTTGAAGTCTTACATATAGTTGATGCACAGTGCCATTATCCATTATATTTCCATTTATTTTCTAAAAATCTTATCTATTATAGATCTATTTCCTATTAATTCACATTAATCATCGTCAGTATAGGGAGTAAGTCTGGATACTAATTTTTTTTCAAAGTTAAAAATAATGAGATGTCCCTGTAGTTGTTGCAATCAGTTTTATCTCCTTTCTTACAGATTGGTATGATAATCAATTTCCACGAAATAAACATTAAATTAATACTTTTGACTGAAGAGTTTTTAGAACATTTAAGAGTTATTTTATACACCACACACACACTTATCATCATCATCATCTGCATTCATGGATTAGGTCTGTTGATCCGTTCCGACTTCAGCCCATCTCTTTCTAGGTCTGCCCACATCTCGGGTGCCTTTAGGTTTGTATTTTATTTTTTTTGGATATCTATCTTCATTCATTCTGTCTATGTGTTGCTTCCATTTTTGTCTATATGTCTTGCTGTAGTCGTCATAAGGTTTATCCGGCTTTTCTTCTGCTGAAGTTTATGAGCAAGTTATTTTTTACTAGTAGAGGTTACCAGCCTCTAGCCAAACCCCTCTTCCTGGAGGACAGGGAACTGCAATTTCGGAGTGTTCGTCTCCTAGAGAAGTTGCCTTCACTACGGCTTTGGGGACTTCTCTTCTCCCCACGTAACCCTGTGGACGGGGCCCTACCCAGGTACTACCCACTGGGCGAGTGGGACCTGGAGCTCACAAAAGGCAGGGGCGCCTACTCCCTGGAATGGACTACCTCTTTCAAGGGTACCACTCTGTTACCCTAACACACACATTATATATATATATATATATATATATATTCATTTTCCTAAGGGTGAGGCCAGAAAGGCTCATGAATGCTTCTGCCTGCCTGTGATGTAGCTTGCGGGAATCATCTATCCTTAAGCTTCCATTTTCTATACTAATAGCATGCACACTAGACTTTTTCATCATCTCTAGAGCATAATTCATGCACAATACTCATTCTGTAAGTTTTAATTTTAAAATTCTAGCAGCAGTAAAGACTAGTGTTTTTGAAACACAAACTTCCTGTGAAACATGTATTAGAGATTGATTAGGAGAGCACCGATTTTACCATTTTTTTTTCTTGCATCAATACTCTTTGTTTTCACTTAGGAATTGTAACATTTAGGCTCGAATCTATGAACGTATTAGACCGTAAAAGTTGTTCTCTGCCTGTACTCTGCTGAGAAAGTTGCATCCAAATACTTTTTGCGTACTCAAAAATCTGTTCATGTGATAATAATTGTTGAAATTTCTAAGCTACCTGGCAAGGTGACTTAGCAGAGAAACGAATCGTGAGCAACTCGATGGGAACAGATGGTAACCAATGTAGTTTGAAACCTTGCTGCTCTATCCAAGATGTCGGACCTTGAAGACTTCGATCATGTTTTCGGTATATGCGGAGAAGAGGAATTTGATAGAGTCTACCAAAGAATTCAACTGGAAGAACAGGAGAATCGGCATAATATTGCACAATGCAGACGTCGTCGTATACGGTATTATTTGCGGGATGCAAGTGTAAATGCATTCCTCTAGCAGACGAAAATAACGGAAGTGATTTTATCGCTGAGAATTCTGGGTAATTTCTTGCCAATATTACGAAAACGACGACTTTCATGCATGACCAGTTAGTGGGTAGCTAATTCAATCTTTGCAGTTACTCACAGAAAGTCTGCTCACCAGTGATTGGAAGTAATTTGAGTAGAGACTAATGTATTTGCATGTGGCCCTTAGTGTCTCTGTTGTCATTGTGTTGTTAGCAAGATGAATGACAGTTTCTCTACCTGGAATTGGAACACCAGGATATTACACTTAAAATTGTCTACACACATATTTACATGACTCTATTTTCTCATATGCTTCATACATAAAACTTTCTGTTCAAGTGTGAATTTTGCATTTTGCATTGTAAACAAATTCTACACCCTTGCTGAATAATCAACTGTCTCAAGAAATTGCACATGTTCAACACTCTAACAACTGATAACTTGACGATTTTATTATTAATTTAACACTTCTCAATGAAGGATAAATTATATTTGAAGAGAAAAATTTTCGCCTAGACCCGGGACTCGAACCCGGGACCCTTGGCTTTCCGGGCCAAGTGCTCTACCAACTGAGCTATCGAGGCGAGTTACGATCTAGACGCAAATTCTTCTCTTATGTACGTTGTAATTCCCTGGCGCCAAATGCTTGAAACCATAGCTTCTATCTTTGCAAATGGCGGCTTCTTAGTTAAGAAGACATTTTTGGGAATTTAACACTACTTTATAGCCAGTAAGGCTTCTATTGACGATTTTATTATTAATTTAACACTTCTCAATGAAGGATAAATTATATTTGAAGAGAAAAATTTTCGCCTCGACCGGGACTCGAACCCGGGACCCTTGGCTTTCCGGGCCAAGTGCTCTACCAACTGAGCTATCGAGGTACATAAGAGAAGAATTTGCGTCTAGATCGTAACTCGCCTCGATAGCTCAGTTGGTAGAGCACTTGGCCCGGAAAGCCAAGGGTCCCGGGTTCGAGTCCCGGTCTAGGCGAAAATTTTTCTCTTCAAATATAACTGATAACTTGCCAACTCTGACTTTCAAGTGTATCTCGACAACTGCTCGCATAAAGTGGCATACCAGCAAGTGCTATTTTCCTGGCCCTACATAGGCAAACACTTTGTAGCATTTGCTGGAATGCCATTTTGTGTGAGCAGTTGTTGAGACATATTTCAAAAACCAACCATCAATTTGGCAAAATAGAAGAAACACTAACAATAATACACAAATAAAACAAAAAACAAAAAATTAATATTTTGGAAGAAGTGAAAATCGCCAAAGAGGCAGAGAATAAAAATTTATTAAATGAAAATATGCCTAACAACCAAAGCCCCCTATATAAAATTTACAAATAAGTTCAATAATAACAGGAGTCATGAAGATGGAGTAAAACTTCGAAAAGCTTCACGAAGATATAATACATGAAATATTAAAGTCGAGGAAGACAGAGTATAAAAATATAAAAAAAAAGGTATATAAATTTTATAATAAAACATACTCAATTGTCAAAGACGACAATTATCAGTTGTGAGCCAGTTGTTCCAGTGTTTCAACACTTGCATTTTTTTAGACCATTGATTTAATATTCAATGTGTGTATAAAATGTGTTTATAATTCAAAATTCACGCTTGAACAAAGAATTTTTATCTATGATGCACAGGAGAGTCATGTAGAAATGTGCTTAGACAGTTTGGAATGAAATATCCCAGTGCTCCAATTCCAGGTAGAGAAACTGTTATAGACTCTTGTTAACAAAATAAGGACAATACTGTAGAGTCCCTAAGTGCTACAATTCCTAAGTGAAAACAAAAAGTATTGATGGAAGAAAAATATGGTAAAATCAGTGCTTCATTTGAATGCTCTTCTAAGACATGTTCCACAGGAAGTCAGTGTTTCAAAAACATCAGTCTTTATAGGTGCTAGAATTTTAAATTTAAAACCTTACAGAGTGAATATTGTGCATGAATTATGCCTTAGAGGCAATGAAAAATTTCTTGTGTGCATGCTGTTAATGTAGAAAGCAGAAGCTTATGGATAGATGATTTCTGCAAGCTACACCATAGGCAAGAAGATGCTTCATGTACCTGCCTGACTCCGCCCTTAAGGAAACATCCTGTATATATAATATAAGTGAAATAACTGCTAAATATTCTAAAGTCTCTCCAGTGCAAAGTATTAATTTAATATTTTATTTTTGCGAAGTATTCTAATATCTCTTAATTCATTAAGTTATTATGATGAATTCTGGATTTTTAAAATCTAATTTACATATTTTATTTTGGATTTTAAGAACTTCAAGCCTGAAATAATAAGAGACCTGAGCAAAAATTGTAGTCCTTTTATGCTCACATTTGAATTGCAATGTTACTGACTCGAGTTGAAAGTGTGTAATTAAATAAAATACTAATTGTAGTCAATTTAATTGCTAATAGTTATAATGTGACTTTTAATCTTTTTAAACATGATCTGTACAAGATAATGTTTCAGAATTTGTTTCAATAATATTCAGAAAGAAAAAAGTTTTTGGCAGGTTTTTTCATTTCGGTATTTCTTATATAGTTCAGTTATATAACATGGAATCAGTAATATTATTTTGAAATTGCTCACAAAATTGTTCATAGCTTGGATTTTTCATTTTTCACTCCTTTACACTGTGTATCAGGAACAGGAATATACATTTGATTCAATTATGTGGTGATAATATGATTATTATAGGAATTATGATTTTAACATCGGAAATAAAATTCTTCAAATTGCCATTTTCAGCATGCTAGTAGCTTGCAGTTTCCAGGAATAAAAATTCTCCTTCAAATAATCCCACAACGTATAGCACACCCTATTACGCTCTTTATAAAGTGTATATTGATTTAATTTTCCAAAAAATATAGCATTCCTTGATATATCACAAATGAAGACTTCAGAAAAAGAAAGAGTTACGTCTTTTTTTTTCAGATGTGATGGAAATGAGAGACAGAATTGTAACATGTAACGTAGAATAAGATTTATGTAGAAAAATTGTTACACTCTGAAGTTTATTAAATGGGACTTAGTTCATTCTTTACCTGGATTATTCAATCACGGTACTTACCGGTACTTAACTCGTTACCTTGTTAAATAACAATTACATATTTTTGTACCAGCAACTGTTAATTTAATTACTTATTTTAGGAATAATATGAGGTGAGTGATAAAAATATTCTACCTTAATGTTAATTTAATATTTATATAATATATTGTTATGTTTTATGGCATTGTTTAAATTTTTATTTTTGTTTGATGTTTATTATGTAAATTCTGCATTTTTGAAATTTTATTAATATTCTAATGTTTTATCTAAAATACTGTTAAGTAGGTCTATATTTTGTTATATTATGATAATTTAAACCAGAGTTTACAAATAAATATATGCAATAGAAACTAGATTTTAATCTGAAAGGCTAGCTTACACAGATCCACTTTTGACGCTCTTTTCACAAATATTCAACACAATAATAGTAACATCCATCCATTTTTCAGATTCTGCCAAAACAACTGGTTCCCTATGTGAAGGTGTGTATAGGTAATTTTTGTTACATGTGGCTGAAGTATGAACACCCTTTTTTTAATGTGCATTCATTCTTATACTGTATATTTGCCACAATCATCTGCAGCTGTTACATGTTTACTGCAGAAATGTGATGAACATACCGTACTATATCCAAGCCTTTTATGTGATTAAAATGTTTCATTATATGACTGATGTATTGAAGGTTATGGTCAAGAGAAATTATTATTTTAAAGATGTGGACGATTCATATAGTTATGATAAAATATATCAACTCTTAGTTTTACAACTTTTATATCTCTCTTTATGATCAATTTTGATATATTATAACATATTCATGTATAAACACTACATCAATCTTCAAATTCTTTTAAATTTCATATATTTTCTATGTATTTAATAAATCTATTCAATATTTCTCAATTCTCCATCTGAAAATTTTATCTTCATCTCCCTTTATTATTTTAGGTTATTTTCTATATATATATGCATCCATCCATCCATAGTAATTCTGCCCGAAGGCAGGTCCTTCACTGCAATCATAGCATTTTCATGCTATGCTTGCAGCTTTACTAGGAATTGTAGGTGTAGTAGCTTCCCGTTGCTTTCCACACCGACGATGGATGATGATGATAATGATAAGGATGGTGATGATGATGATGGCCATATGATTTAGGGGACCATTTGGGCCTTAAAGTTTTCCTGACATTTGTCTTACAGGTGAGGAAAAACCCCAATAAAAACCTCACCCAGAAAAACTGCCCCAACCGGGGATCAAACCCGGGCCAGCTTTGTGACAAGGCAGCATGCTACCTCGAGACCACAGCGGTGGACTTCATATATATATACATATATCTGTTATGTTGTCATTTTACAAATAAACTGTAAAGATCCAAAAATGATTTAGACCAACGAGGTAATGGAGAAGAACGAAGTAATGGTACCATAAGCTCCAGCCATGATATCATGGTTTTGTAGGTTATATTATATAGGTCTACTTTAAAATATAGGATTAGAAAGAAAAAAAAAATTTGCCTGAACTAGAATTTGAACCGAAGACCTCAAGCTATACATGCTGGTGCACTAATTATTAGAGCTATGGGTACTCAGGCAATTCCCCGTCCTGGCAGGAAGAGAAATTTGCACTAGGACAGAGAGTGACTCAAATGGTTAGAGCACCATCACATAAAGCTGGAGGTCTTGGGTTCAAGTCCCAGTTCAAGAAGAATGTTTTCTCTTTACCATTACTTATGGGCATCTTATCTGTATATGTTATTTTACATATTATAATCACAAAGAGCTTATAGCTCTGTGTAAAAATATAGTTTATTCTTGTCATTTATTACATCAGGTTAGCCTCTACATTTCTCATAAGCAGTGGTATAATTGTGTCATTATTAACTAATGTTATGGAGTGACAGGCCTAGAAGGTCCTTGGCCTACCAGCCGGCTATTGGCCTCACATCCACATGTGTTAATCACAGAGATGGGTGATTGTCCAGCCATTATAGGGGTGTCATGTGTCAAAATGTTGGTCTCCTAGCCATCATAGCTGCTTTTATCAACCTGAAGCCACTATTT
Source organism: Diploptera punctata (assembly GCA_030220185.1). Classification (NCBI taxonomy): domain Eukaryota; kingdom Metazoa; phylum Arthropoda; class Insecta; order Blattodea; family Blaberidae; genus Diploptera; species Diploptera punctata. The sequence continues at coordinate 68,708 of JASPKZ010007115.1, read as the reverse complement.
ATTTTAGCTACTTTAAATTCATCTCATCCCCATACTGGCTGAAATTCCATGAGAAAATTTCTTTCACCATGGGGACTCGAACCAACTCTGCACCAAGAGTTGATGCCTTAAACTGCTTGGTTATGTTGCAGACCTATTTAATAAAAATAAACTCCATAGCACAACAGGCCTAGAAGACCCTTGGCTATCATCCGGCTGCTGGCTTCATATCCACATGTGTTAACTATAAAGGTGGATGATCATCCAACCAGTTTAATCAGCTGGATTACTCATGGCACCAGTCCCTTACTGACCAAAATTCCACAACAAAATTTCTTCCTTTTTGGGAACTCAAACTAACACAAGTCCTGTAGCTCTACATCAAGCATTATGCCTTAAACTACTCGGCTATGGTGCAGGACAATAAAAATAAGACATCAAAAAACTCTTACATCAAGAATTGATTTATGACAGGTGTATGTTAATATGATGGAAAATACAGGAAAAATGTGACTTAAATGAATCTTACTGGGAGGACACTGTATAATCCTTAATGCAGGATATTATAAACTTATATAAAGGACTCTACGAAAGTTTTGCAATACACAATAATCCATGGCCAAATAGGCCTGGCACCACTAGGGGAAGAAAGAGGGTTTCAAACAGGTATAAAAATTGGGGGATCATTCTTTCACAGATGCAGTTTTAGTTTAACAGCAGAAGTGAAAATTTGTAACAATGTCAAGGTTGTCCAAATTTGAGTACCATGCCATTATTCGATATAAATTTTCTCGCGGTCTCACTGTAGATCAGTGCTTTGAGGAGATGGCTCCTATATAGGGAAATGATTGTCCACATACCTCAACCATATTCTGCTAGTACAGAGAATTCAAGAAGAAAAAATATGGCCTTGGAGATGATCCTTGTTCAGGGCAGTCGGCTAAGTCAGTTGTCAGCAAGAACATTGATGAGGCTGTGAAGAAACTGCTGGAGAAAGAGAGGTGAATGACCTATTGCCAGATAGAGGAGTGCCTCCACATTCCTGCATCAGACATTCATAAAATTTTACATGAGCATCTTCATGTTAAGAAGTGTGTTCACTGTGGGTGGCATATGTGCTTAACTAGGAGCAAAAGGTCACTCATGTTAAATGGTGCAAAATGATGTTGAAAAAGTTTTAATAATGGGCTTCTCCTAATGTAACCAGCATCATAATAGGTGAAGAATGTTGCTGTATTACTATGACGTCCAAACGAAAACCCAGAAAAAGATGTGGTTATTTGAATAGGAGGGTATGCCAGTAGCAGTGAGGAAATCATATTCAGTGAGTAAGAGAATGATAGCCATCTTCTTCACCACAAGGGGCATTTTGGAATGGGTTGGCACTGCAAAAACAATACAGTCTTTGCTAATGATATACAGAAGACTACCTGCCAAAGATGATTGCAGCACTAAAGAAACTCTGCCCAAAGTCAAAGCTAGACACATGGATGCTGGATCATGATAATGCACCTGCCAATAGGGCCAGTGATATCTTGAAGTTCTTGAAGAAACATGAACTTCTGCTGCTTGAACTTCCACCCTACAGTCCATATCTTGCTCCTTGTGACTCTGTACTAAACCCAGAGTTAAACTGAAGATGAAAAGATAGTGTTTCCCTTCGGAAAAGGAGCTTCTGGCAGCATGGGACAATGAGTGCATGAAGCTGTCCAAAGAATAGTAGAAGCAATGATTTAGTGAATGGTTTGATGTATGATGAGGTGTATTGAGTGTGATGGAAGTTATTTTGAGAGGTCGTGAAAAGTATACTGGTATTGCATAACTTTCATAGTGACCTTTGAATTTTTTAATTGCATACTCTGTAAATTAATTTAATACATAAATATTTTTCAGTACTATATCTGAAATAAATATTCTGTAGCATGGTTGTTACTGACCAAATAATATAGAAAACCATTTATCAGAATTCTATTTGAATTGTAGAATGCAGGCTTTCATGGCTAGAAATCATGATATTAGAAGGCTATAAGCCCGTGGTCCATAACACCAGTTATCTGATATCATACTATTTAATGTTTTCTCTTGACATAATCTTCTTACAAAACTGAGTAAGTTACCTGCCACTTCACCCCATTCCACTTCTTTAAGCACGATTTTTACGTATTTTTGTTTTGATTCCCATAAGTGCAACATACCATAACCTAATAATTATTGCATTATATTCCACTAAAACTTTATTCTCACATAGTATACACCAATATTTATTTGAAATTGCTTTCAACTTTTTCTCACAACTTTATGCACCTTTTGCATAAATAACCTAAGCAAACTTCCACATTTAATAGCACAGGATGCAATGTATAGATTTAAAATTTGATATCTTAATTTCCATTACCACCAGCAATAGTATAAAGTATCTACAAAGAACTTCCATTGTGTCAATTTCTTCACGAAAATTTTATTTTATTAAAATGTAAGTATTAATAGATGGAAAAGAAATTGAATTTGTGTTAATAGACTGAGCAATAGGACTACTATAGTAACAAGTGGAAGTAATTTTTAAAATTGACATAGTATTAAACGAACCACTGGTTCTCCTTTTATTTTATTTTATACTAGAATTAATTAAATGAAAACTATAAACATTGACTGCATAGATATAAATCTATATTTTTACGAATTCTATTGAAAGGATACAATTTCTCAAACAAATGTTCACTTTTCTTTTTTATATATATATATAATGTAATGTGCCTCACAATTGAGGATGCCTAGAGACCAGATTAATATGGGTACAATTTTGTTTATATTTGAAGAGAAAAATATATGCTCAGCCTGGGTTTTGAACCCAGGACCTTTCACTTTCTATGTGAATGCTATGACTGAGCTACTGAATAATGGGCATTCAAGGAACTTAATATAGGAAAATGGAAAATTTGTAAACTTTTAGTTATAGCTATATGATTTGTGAATATCTTTATGTTGATTTCATTTTTAGTGAGATTTGTTTTAAATTGTATTTAACATAAACTAACATTTCTTTAATTTAAGAAAATATTTGTTATATAAGTAGCCAAGACATCTTGAATCTTTCATCTGTTTTAGCTACATAACCAGTTCTAAAAGTTTGAATGTTGATTATCTTTTGTCAAATTATTTTTTGTTCCACATGAAAGATAATGTCTAAAGATAAAAGTAAGATAATAAATTAAAAATAAAATAATATTAAACCTAAATAACCTCTAAAATCAATAAAAATCAACATATTGTTTAATCCTCCCAATGTTCTCCCTTCGCAAATTGAGGATATTGATATAGTCCTTGTAAATTCCAGTATTAATTTCAGAAATAATTGACCAGGAATGTTCTAAAAAAAGTTCCTTAACAAAACATAAATAAAAATAATATTCTTCCTTGATTAAAATGTTGTGTAGGTGATGAGGTTTTATAATGGTTTGTACCATTTTTTCTCTTGTTTCTCAGTATAAACTTTAGATGTTATTTCTGAACTGATTTTGTTCATGTCCACCCATTTGCATGTCATGAGTACTTGTACTGTTTCATTGCATATTGTGCATTTGGCATCATAAACTAGTCATATGTTTTGGAGGTGGTCAGGTAAGCATTGGTGGTCAGTGAAGAGACAAAATGCAGCTACTTCTTTCTTCATTACATGCATTCAGTCGCAGCTGATGACATGAATCCATTGCATACTTATGGTGTATAAGTTACAATGGGGCTGCATATACATGCAGCTTTTGTGGGCATTGAATGCACACGAGATTAAAAGAAAGAGAGATAGGAAAGACAGAAATGAACCCTTTGGCTTGAATACTCTAATACCATTAGGGTTGAAGAAAACAAGAGGTCAGTCAAGGGAAACTGGATAGGAAAATAAAAAGAGGAATCTGGTACTAGAAAAGGAAGAAATACCAGATCAGTCTATAACCCACCAAGCTGACCAGTGCTAATTGGTGGGTAGCCCATCCCTTTGGTTCATATTGCATAAACAATATGTTAACAGCTGCACCATGAGAAGGTAGAGTTTGGATGCTGGGTTATTGTCCAGATTGGTTCCTGTAAGCTTTCAATCTAGAAAGAATTAGAGGGTCTCCTCCCTGTTAAAAACAATAACCCTTTCGCTCTTGACATTACCAGTATGTGTGACTAGAGGTGGATATTTGCATTCTTCTTTCCTTCTGGTTTTGTATTTATTTATTTATTTTTTTTTTTTTGGTATTTGATTTGGATTAAATTTTATACCTTAGATTTTATAAGTTAAATTTTATTTCTTTTATGGTTTGCAGATCATAATTGCTCCCTTTTTGGTGAGGTATGTCTGTCATTTCATTTCCAGCAGTGTCAACATGGGCAGGAATCCATTGAAAAACAGTTTTCTGTAGTCTTGGTGTACAAAGTTTGTTTGATCATTGTTCTGATATTGTGTACATTTGTGTAGGTTATTATGTGGAGGTTTGAAATGGCTTCAGTTATGACTTTGGTTTTTGCTAATATGACTAATTTATGTTTAATGTTTATTCTGAAGATGTCTTTTAGTGCAGTTTCTATTCCATTTATTTCTTCATCAAAATTGTTTTCATGTGGACTTACAGGAACATATTGTGAAAAAAAAAATGGCAGTAAACTCGTGTGCTTGCATCTTATGTCTGTGTACACTATTAACCCCTCATTGTGGTGGGCAGTATTTTTCTTCTAGAATCTGAAGTGCTACTGATCATTGAAGTTCTGTAGGATCATGATGTTTATTTATTATAGTAGAACTGCATGGTTCTCTATATCTTGATATTGTAAGGGACTTCTTGATTTCTCTGTTTGTTCTGCTATTTCTGATTTGTTATGAAATATTTTCACTGTGGTATTTTAGATCTCAGATTTTTTCAGCTATAATTAAAACTCTAATATCCATATCTGTTATTATTGGTGGATTGATAGATCATTTTAAGGCTCGTATCTATGAACGCATTAGACCATAAAAGTCGTTCTCAACATGTACTCTGCTGGGAAAGTTGCATCCAAATACGTTTTGCATACTCAAGAATCTGTTCATGCGATAATAATTGTCAAAATTCCGTAAGCTACCTGGCGAGTGACTTTGCAGAGAACGAATCGTGAGCAACCCAATGGGAACCGACGGTAACCGATGTACTTAAAACCTTGCTGCCTGCCTTGCTGCTTTATCCAAAATGTCAGAATTTGAAGACTTAGATCATGTTTTCGGTATTTGCGGAGAAGAGGAATTTGATAGAGTCTATCAAAGAATTCAACTGGAAAAAACAGGAGAATCGGCATAATATTGCGCAACGTAGACGTCGTCATATATGGTTTTATTTGTGGGATGCAGCGTAAATGCATTCCTCTAGCAGACGAAAATAATGGAAGTGATTTTATCGCTGAGAATTCTGGGTAATTTCTTGCCAATATTACGAACAAAATTACTTTCATGCATGACCAGTGAGCAACTTGCTAATTCGAACTTTGCATGTTCTCACGGAAAAATCAGCTCACCAGAGACTAATATATTTGCATGCGGCCCTAAGAGTTAATTTTACTGCATTTTTTATTAACCTCAAAGCATGATTTAAAAATTTTTTCAGGTTGTATTTGAGTTTGTTGTTCATAGTGAAAATTATTTCTCCACCAGCAGGATGTATGGTTTAATGTAAATTTTGTAGAATCTGTTATAGATTTACTTATAATTCTGGTACCTCATTTAACTCCCTCCAGTCTCTTGTGAGTTCTTGTTTTCTGGATGCTTTTTGTATGATGATGTCCATATGATCTTGTATAGTCAATTCTTTATCTAAATGTTATACCCAAATATGTTGTAGAGTTACTTTCCTGTATGTTTTCCACCTTTATTTCTAATTTTGTGTTTCTATTGGAAAGTTGCAAAGAATGTGTGTTTCATTTTGCTTTTTTGTTTTTTGTCCATTTTTAATTGATTTATAATTTTTGACGTTTCTTCCATGGCTTTGTAATGTCAGTTTGTTTATTGTAATAGTTCATATTACTATATACTTTGGTGTTCTTAATTTCCGTTATTCTTTTTGTTAGGTTATTTTTAATGAGTATGTTAAATAGTATTTTATTAATGGTGGATATTGGGTTTGAAATTTGAGGAGGTCAGGATGAGATGAAGGATTCATTATACATATCTTTTAAAGAAGACAAATACTCAATTTATTACTTGTTTAGCAAATTCATTATTGATCTTTCTAACATTGAACAGCACATCAGAACAATCTGACTTCCTTATTGCTTGACCTTTTGTTGCCATGACAGTTTGTCTGCATTGCCTACTTGAATTCTGTGGTGCCATCTGTTGAGCAATTCTACCACTATTAGTAAAGTGGGCAATAATTGTCGTTAGCACTTTTGTCACTAATGGTAGCAATAGGAGAATGTTCTCCTATTTATAAAGCCTGGGCATTTTTATCTAACTCATAATTACTTTGTAAGTATTCTGATAAATTTTACAGACAGGGAGACCTTTCCTTCCCTAAAAACTGCTAGTGCTTTTAACTGTTCGCTGGGGAGGTCCATGTCTGATTGAGTGCCATTATGATGTGGAATTATCCCATTTTACTGCAATCCATCTGTGTGTTAGAAAGCTTGAAACTAATGTTTTATTTTGGGAAGTAATATTTCATTTTCACATTTATCCATTTCTTATAGTTTTATAATAAATCTGATGATATCTGCACTTTATAAAAAGCATTTTTTAAAATCCGCACAAAAAACAACTGCACACTTTTGTTTGTTAAATGAGTCTAGTATTTGTTGTGTGAATTTTGTAATTTGCTATACAATGGACTGTTCCTTTCTCAAACCTTCTTGCTCTTCTGCTATTAATTTGTCGATCTGACGATAGTAATTTGATCTGCTAGTTGTCATTCAGGGGGCACGCCGTAGCGTAGTGGTTAAGGCACTGAGCTACAAGCCAGAGGGTCGAGGGTTCAGTCCCGTGGGGTTCAAGATTTTTAAACTGACCCAAACCCTCTGGCGGCACTATGGCCCTGGGGTCGACTCAGCCTCTAACGGAAATGAGTACCAGACGCTTGTTCTGGGGTAAAGGCGGCCGTCACGCAGGGCTGACAACCCGGCTGACATCAAGTGCCGATTGTCTAGAAAAAGTGGGAGCCTTAACCCCCTACTACCCCAAGGGCCTCCTGAGGCCTGTTGTGGGATCACTTTACTTTTACTTTAGTTGTCATTCTCTCATAGAGCTTTGCCACGCACTGCGCTACAAGCTGGAAGGTCGAGGGTTCGAGTCCCGGTGGGGTTAAGATTTTTAAACTGGTCCAAACCTTCTGGGGGCACAATGGCCCTGGGATCGACTCAGCCTCTATGAAAATTAGTACCAGACGCTTGTTCTGGGGGTAAGGCGGCCGTCACACAGGGCTGACAACCCAGCTGACATCAAGTGCCGATTGTTCAGAAAAATGGGAGCCTTTACCTCCCACTACCCCAAGGGCTTCCTGAGGCCTGTAGTGGGATCACTTTAAAGTTGTCATTCTCTCATAGAGTTTTGCCACTATACAGATTGGTGATATGGGTTGATAACTTCCTATTTCATTGGTTGGCTTTCCTTTCTTTTTGATGAATATAATTATGCCCTTCTTACAAATGATAGCCATATTATTAGATAAGTTCCATACTTATAAATATCTATTATTCGTTTTTTTTTTTTTTGTTAGGCTTCCTAAATTCTTCAGGAATTCTATATGTATGTTATCAGGACTCATTCTAGAATGTATACTTTTTATTGCTTGGTTCAGTTCTGACAAGAACTCATCATCAATAATGGATTTATGTTTTTTTTTTTTTGGTATTTGACTTCATGTTGTATGTTATTTTCTTTGCTTCTGGGGAGAGCAAAATAGCTGTTTTGTAGTGGATAGAAAAATTTATTTGCTATTACTTTTTTTAGGTAATTTCCTTTTCTATATTCATTGGCTGTTTTTATACCATATAATGAACTTTTGTGTTTGTGAACATGTGAGCTGTTTATTTAATAGTCCAGTTTTAATATAAAAAAAGCTCTATAACACAACAGGCCTAGAGGGCCCTTATCCTACCAGCCAGCTGCTGACCTCACATCCGCTTGTCATTTACAGAGATAGATGATCATCTAGCCAGTATAGGGGTGACATGTGGTTAGCATGTCAAGCTTCCCAGTCATTATAGCTGGTTTTCTCTACCTGGAACCACTACTTATTGTAGCTACCCAAATTCCTAACTGCGGGTGTGCATGAGTCCCATACTGGCCAAAATTCCATGAGAAAATTTCTTCCCCATGGAACTCAAACTAGCACAAGTCCCATTGCTCTGCACCAAGGCATCATGCCTTAAACCATTCGGCTATTAAATGAAATTTTGAAAGACATTTTTTTTATGTTTTATTATTAATTTAACACTTCGAAAAATTTGCATCTAGATCAGAACTCACCCCGATAGCTCAGATGGTAGAGCATTGGCCTAGAAAGCCAAAGGTCCCGGGTTTGAGTCTCGGTCTTGGCAAAAAATTTTCTCTTCAAATATAATTGTTTTTTATTTAGTTCCCTATTGAATAGAAGAGAGTGTTTCCTCCAGGTCTGCACTGCTTCTAGGCTTTTTTGTGTTTCTCCCTGAAGCCTTGTACATGTGGCATCTTTCTGAAGTTTAAGATGTTGCAGTTTTTCATTCCAGACTGGTTTATATTATTTATATTATTATTTGCAATTTACTCTTGGGATAGATTGTTTTGCTACTTTTGTAAGATTTTTGTTTAGTTGTCTGGCAACTCTTTTTTGAACTTTGTTTTAGATCAATTTTTGCTTACAATGTATCTCTTAACTGTTTGTGTTTATTCCAAATACTTTCTTGAAATTCCATCAGGTATTTTTATTTTTGCTTTTATTGTCTTCTACAATTTAATATTAATTTACTGCATTTTAGCTATGAATGCCCAATGCTCACTTCCAGGATCTTCTACGGCTTTTAGTGTGTGACATTTAGGAGGTTTGTTGATACTATTACAGCATCAAATTTTGTGGACAAGAATGATTAAAAATATGATTCACATATTATAATCTAGTAATTTAAACATAAAATTGGTAGGAGGATACACTATAAGACATTTTATCAAAGGAATTGAAATGGTTCCTTTACACTTCACTTCATCTTGGGCCAGTTTCAAATAATTCTTCCAGAGTTTTTTTTTCTGATGATGAAGGAGGATCCTTTGAAACTGGTCAAGAGAGAGCTAATATGAGGTGGGTGTAAGGAACCAATTCAATTTCTTTGATCTAGTAAGTTATTGAATATTAAGTTTTGGTAAATGTAATTATGTTCATTATTCATTAAATTAATATTAAGAAGCAAAAGCTATTACGAGGATTGAAATAAGTAAATTAATGTACACAACTAAACTATTGTAATCAATGATAAAGAGAAAAATTTCTGCCTCAACCAGAAATCGAACCTGATTTAGCTCAGTGCTCAGAGCATCAGCACATAAATCTGAAGGTTTAACGAGTATTTGAGAATAAAGTTCTTAGGAAAATTTTTGGACCAAAGAGAGATGAACAGACAGGTGAATGGAGAAGACTACATAACAATGAACTACATGGTCTTTATAGGAAGCCAGATATAATAAGAACAGTTAAGTCTCATAGACTGCGATGGGCAGGACATGTTGCGCGTATGGGGAATGAAAGACGTGCATGGAAACTTCTTGTAGGAAAGCCAGAAGGAAAACGCCCAGTTGGTATACCAAAAATGAGGTGGGAGAACATTAAATATGATTTAAGGGAAGTAGATTATACAGGGAATGATTGGAAAGCATTAGCTCAGGATAGGGATGTATGGAGAGCTTATGTTCGCGCGGCCATGAACCTATGGGTTCGATAGTGCCAGTGAGTCAAGGTTCTATTCCCGGTTCAGGTAGAAATTTTCTCTCTTACTATTGGATTATATTTTTTTAGTTGGATTGAATAGTTTTATTTCATTAAAAGAAATCAATGATCCCATAAATTAAATTTTCATTTACAACATAATATATTAACTTTTGTATTTCATCTTAATTTAAAAATAAAATTTGAATTATTCATAACTTCTTACATGGATAAGTACCATAATTTTAACTTTTATAAGATAAATTTTCTATATATGGATTCCTGAAGTTTCAAATGCTATAGTGTTTGCAGCATTTTTATTCAAAACAGCTATAACATGCTTCAGATAATACACTATGAATAAATGTTACAAATTACAATAAACTTATACCTTTTTGATCTGATAAATCACTTACATGATATTATATACAATATTTCTCTGCATAGTGTTTGCATGGAGTTCATCATTCAAATTCTAAAGAAATATTTTACTTTTTTAATTTATTTAAAAATTATTTGAATTCTTTGTTTTTTTATGTTAATCCTTAAATTTTTAAGCTACAATGCAGTGTTAAAACTATCATTCATAATTAAACAAATTTATTATTTTACTTAAAATGTTTTGTAACAATATTTATTTAATTTTAAAATATACAGAAATGCTAAGATATTATCTAATACAAGCCAGTTTTCAAGTGCTCAATTAGACCTAGGTAAGGTCTTGGTTGGGTTCTTATTGAAGCAGAATATCAAATTTCTTTAGTTTTAGGCAGTATAAAGGTTAATAAAATATGTTTATTTTAGCAAGTTAAATAGGTTTCGTATATTGTTAGTTTCTTACTTATTTAATCTCTCAATTTGTATTTCTTTCTGAAGTATTAAAATATATCACTGGTCTAGACTATACTGTCCATTTTTATAATTCTTGTTATGAAGTGAATTTCCCATAAATAAATAAATTGGTTTGGTCTGTCTTCATCTTACCTCAAATTCATTGTTTCTTGTAAGACATATGTTTCAAAGCTTCTTAGCTTCATCATCAGCTAAGAAGCTTTGAAACATATATCTTACAAGAAACAACAAATTATGAGGTAAGTTTCTTAGTTTCATCATCAGTTGGTACAGACTGCACCAACAGATGAAGAAGCTTAGAAACGTATATCTTACAACAGTAGCATCTTTTTTAGGTGAAGTGTCACTTCGCCTATATTCTAATTACATAACAGTACAATTATTTTATTTTATTATTTACTTATTATCTATCAGATGAAGTGAGTAAAGTGCCACTTCACCTATATTCTAATTATATAAGAGTACAATTATTTTATTTTATTTTATTATTTACTTATTATCTTTCTCTGACAAAAGACTGTCTATTTTTACATCAGCTCCTTGAAGACAATGGCTGTTGATAGTTCACACTGTATCTGCTAGAGCATTCCTATTGCAATGAACTGAACTAAAAGTTAATGGGTTATATATTTGACACCTAATAAATTTGGGGGAAAAATATTTATTCAGGCAAACTTATATCACTCACCTCATATGTTTTGCCTTTTCACAATTGCTATGACAACTGTGACGTCAACTGATATTCAGCATTTCCAGACTGGTTCTCTATGATCCAGACTTTTAAAATTCTAACTGGGGGGTGAAGAGTTGTTGTACATTTTAACGAACAGGCTAAACAGTACATTACCTTTCCCTTCATTTTAGGAGTTAGAAAATATATTGGGAAAGGTAAAGTTCTATTTTTAATTTAAATTGCTTTGATATTTGTTGTAATAATTACAACAATAATAATCAGTTACATTAATGATGATAATAATAATAGTCACATATTATTATTATTATTATTATTATTATTATTATTATTATTATTATTATTATTAAATTTGTCAATGTGTCATCACTTCACCTGTTTTTTTCATCCACCTGCTGCCACTGTCTTACATGAAACAACGAATTATGAGATAAAATGAAGACAGACCAAACTTACTTATTAAGTAGAACCTCATAATGTTACTTCCTATTGTATTTTCAAATGAATTTCCCATGTCCATGAGCATTTTGAGAATAAAACAGGAATTTTATATTTCAATTATTAATGACATTAGTACCGTAATTGAAATATTGAATTCCTATTTTATTTTTTATAATGACTATAGAGATGGGATGTTCACCTCATAACACAAATTCTAAAAAAATGAAATTAAAATGCTATGTTCTAGACCATCGATTTAAAAAATAAGTGTATTGGCACTTTTAAATTGAAGGGTTCATTGCAAGAGAGCCATGCTACTTTGACTAGGGGGTTAAGATCTATTGACTTGTACAATAGTGTGTATGAGTAAAAAGAAAAAATTATTCCACTACAAGCCTTACAAGGAACTTGCTAGAAATTTGAAACAAGATGTCAGATTGTCATGTAGCATGTCCATTGGATGGTGATAAGATGGGTTCTGAAAGATTACAAAGAAAAATATAAAAATAACTAATCATCTGATGTAGGGACTGTAAAAATGATAAACAATGAGTGTATGTGAATGTTTCAGTACCACCCATTTATCCTGCTTAAGTTAAAAAAAAGCATAATCAGAACATATCTCATTACAGTCTTGGAAAAAATTAATAGATGGTAGCATGCTATATGTCTATCAGATTAACAACACATTTCTCTAATAAGGCATCAGAGTTCATTGGTTTCTTATATTAAAACACTGAGCCAATATCTCTGAATAGTTTATGATTTTATTGATAGAGTTTATTTTATAGATATGAAATTCAATATAACTGTATTTGTATTTCTCATTTATTATGTGATTTTAATGTTTGTATATGGTGAATAATATGGTTATTTTGCAACAATGCTTTATGGTACAATATTAGTTTTCAATAAATATGCTATTCTTAGTAATATATATATATATATGTGTGTGTGTGTGTGTGTGTGTGTGAACATATTCAATTGATTGAAAGAACAAAATCTGAACTGCAATCACAGTTTCACAAACTTTTATTGTTTCCATAACAACCATAAAAAGCTAAAAATCCAGAATGTTAATTGCAAAAGACTAAGGCTCGAATCTATGAATGCATTAGACCGTAAAAGTCGTTCTCAACATGTACTCTGCTGAGAAAGTTGCATCCAAATACATTTTTGTGTACTCAAAAAACTGTTCATGCGATAATAATTGTTGAAATTCCTAAGCTACCTGCCGAGGTGACTTAGCAGAGAAACAAATAATGAGCAACCTGATGGGAACCCATGGTAACCGATGTAGTTTGAAACCTTGCCACGTATCTTGCTGCTTTATTCAAGATGTCAGACATTGAAGACTTCGATCATGTTTTCGGTATACGCGGAGAAGAGGAATTTGATAGAGTCTACCAAAGAATTCAATTGGAAGAACAGGAGAATCAACATAATATTGCGTGATGCAAACGTCTTCATATATGGTATTATTTGCGGGATGCAAGTGTAAATGCTTTCCTCTAGCAGACGAAAATAACAGAAGTGGTTTTATCGCTGAGAATTCTGGGTAATTTCTTGCCAATATTACGAAAACGACGACTTTCATGCATGACCAGTTAGTGGGTAGCTAATTTGATCTTTGCACTTGCTCACGGAAAGTCAGCTCACCAGCGATTGGAAGTAATTTGAGTAGAGACTAATGTATTTGCAATATAAACTGCACTAAAAATATCATCTTCAGAACAGGCATAAAAAGCATAAATTAGTCATATTAATATATTTCAAAGTCACAATCGAAACCATTTACTATCTCCATATGACAATCTCCACCACTGTACACAATATCAAAACAACGATCAAACTTCTTATACCAAAACTACAGCAAATTGTACTGTAGTGGATCCCTACCCATGTTGATATTGTTGGAAATGAAATGACAGATATGTTGGCCAAAATAGAGCAACTGTCATTTCCAAAGCATAAAAGAAGCAAAACTTAAAATCTAAAAACCGAATTCAAATAAAAATCTCTTCGCTGGTCTCCACTGCTTACCTGACCACCACCAGAAAATTTAAATTGTTGATACCAATACATTGAAACAGTACAAGTACTCAACAAAGAAACATTCCCTGAGATGTAAATTGCTGGACAGGAACAAACAACTGAGGAAGGAAATTTAAGATCTCTGCTAGGAAGCAAGAGAAAAAATGGTGCAAGCCAATTAAATGTCTCATCACCATTGAACTGAAAAGGCCTCTAAGCAAAATTTACCGAATTTTCCTGTCCTAGTACTACCTTGGTTTCCTAGATGTCAGTATGAGGCAAAACGCTGACTACGGACCACTCAAAGTGACATCTATACGAAAACAAGTGTAACTAAATTAGTATGGTTCAAATTCTTCCCTGTAGGGGAAGAGTGCCTAAATCACTATAAAGGGAAAACATAGGCTTACAATATAATACAAAATCACCATTGAACAATAACAACAACCACGATCTTGTAACCATCGCAGTTGAAGTTGTGTTATTTTCATAGATGTTAAGGGAAAACAATAACATTTGTGAAACAATGATCATAGTTCAGAGTTTATTTCTGCGATCTACTGAATATGTGTGTATGTGTGTGAGAGAGAGAGACAGGATCTGTCAAAAATACAAAAATAATCTAATGTTTGCATATTCTTGTGGCATAGCTCACTTTTATAGTAAATACATGTATTAATTTTAATAATATTTCTTTAGAATCAAATAAAAAAAACTAAATATATTCTAATGAGAAGATCATTTAAGATAATTAAAATATATTCAATAACTATATATCCCATATAATTATATTATTTAAATACTTTCAGAAATGATTAAGGTTTATGAATGGCAACAGTTCATTTCGGCGCCGTATTTTCCGTGTAATCACTGTGTCAAGACAAGCAACAACAGAGCAGTTACTCACCACTGCGTTACGAGCATTCCATATCACTAAAGATCCAGGTAAGAAAATTTCACAATAAAAAATCTTCAATCTAGTAGCTCTGATGGCAAGGTATCTGAATACAGGTTGGACCTAGTTAATTTCAAGACAGCAGAGAGGTTGAGATTTTCCTTTGCCCATTCTTGTCTGGACCAGAAGTCCACTCAACCTCCTATAAATGAGTACAATTCTTTCTTGAGGTAAAGTTTTCTAGAATTTAGGTTAGCTGCCACATCTTCATCACGCATAATAGTACTATTGATCCCAGTGAATTAATAGTTACCAAGCTTTACTCTATCGGCTGCAGTGGTCTAGTGGTTATGTTCCTCGCCTCTAGTCCGAAAGTATGCAGGTAAACCCAGCGAGGTCAATGGAGTTTTGGGATGGAAAAATCCAAGGGACAAGATTGAATAAAAAGGGGTCTGTGCAAAATTTAACCGATCTTCGTTCATCCAAATAAAACTCATTATGAGAATTAACATTATGAGGCTTTCAAAATAATAAAATTAGAATAAATCGTAAATTATGTCACCTCACACTTTTTATTTTTCACATGGAGTTTATGAGGTGAGGTAATTTATCCATCCGTCCATAGTAATTCTGCCCGAGGGCAGGTCTTTTACTGCAATCATAGCATTTTCATGCTATGCTTTGCAGCTTTACTAGGGAATTGTAGGTGTGGTAGTTTCCCATTGCTTTCCATACCGGTGAAAGATGATGATGATAATGATGATTATGATGTCCGGATGATTTTCGGGGACCGTTGGGCCCTAAGCATCCTGATATTTGTCTTACTGGTGAGAAAAAACCCTGAAAAACCTCACCCAGGAGCCTGTCCAGACTGGGAATCGAACCTGGGCCCGCTGCATGACAAGGCAGCATGCTACCTCGAGACCAGCGCAGTGGACAGATAATTTATGGCTCATTTTAATTTTATTAATACCTATGTTGCCTACTATATGTCTTTTTAGGCAATGTGCTAACCACATATCACTTATTGACATCTATAGGTAATAAGCATAATAAAATTAAATTTAATTTGAAGAGAAAAATTTTCGCCCAGACCGGGACTCGAACCCGGGACCCTTGGCTTTCCGGGCCAAGTGCTCTACCAACTGAGCTACCGAGGCGAGTTACGATCTAGACGCAAATTCTTCTCTTATATACGTTGTAATTCCCTATCGCCAAATGCTTTTGAAACCATTGCTTCTATCTTTGCAAATGGCGGCTTCTTAGTTAAGAAGACATTTATTGGGAATTTAACATTACTTTATAAAGCTAGTAAGGCTTCTAATGATGTTTTTATTATTGATTTAACATTTCTCAATGAAAGATAAATTAAATTTGAAGAGAAAAATTTTCGCCCAGACCGGGACTCGAAAAATTTAATTTATCTTTCATTGAGAAATGTTAAATCAATAATAAAAACATCATTAGAAGCCTTACTAGCTTTATAAAGTAATGTTAAATTCCCAATAAATGTCTTCTTAACTAAGAAGCCGCCATTTGCAAAGATAGAAGCAATGGTTTCAAAAGCATTTGGCGATAGGGAATTACAACGTATATAAGAGAAGAATTTGCGCGTCTAGATCGTAACTCGCCTCGGTAGCTCAGTTGGTAGAGCACTTGGCCCGGAAAGCCAAGGGTCCTGGGTTCGAGTCCCGGTCTGGGCGAAAATTTTTCTCTTCAAATCTAATTTATCTTTCATTGAGAAATGTTAAATCAATAATAAAAACATCATAATAAAATTAGCTCGGTTAAGAATCTCCCGCTAGAGAGTACCCTTGTCCCCATGCAGGATGTATGGGGTATATGCATATACATACAAGCTTTACTCTGGTTCACAGGTTACAGATTAGAACTTGGCCTGGTCAGTGGATTTTTAACAGCATATTAATCTGAGCATGTCCAAAAGGAAGTAAAACATGGGTCTGTATTATATATTTAACCCACATGAAAGTACCTCAGAATATTTTATATTCAGTTAAATATTGTGATTTTCCAGCACTCATATTTTTAACCTATTTGGCTGACTAGGCATACTTAAATCTAATATAAAAATTCAAATATATTTATCATCCTTCAGTGAGAAGTGTTAAATTAATAATAAAAAGTCAATAAAATAACTAATTTATGCTAGTTAGTGGTCCTTGTAATTTCTATTCAACACACTTACTTTGATTTGTATCCATTTTTGGGAGCTCAACGAATCCATCTTGAGACTACAGTCAAGTATCTTGGAATCCATTTGGATTCCAGGCTTATGTTCAAAATTCATATTCGACATCACATTAAAAAATCAGATGCTGCTATTGCACTATTATATCCATTTTTTGGGTCACACATATTATCAACCAGGATCAAGCTGTGATCTGCAGAATGTTGCTGCATGGCTGTGAAGTTTGGAGTATCCTCACTGCTTGTCACAAAAAGAAAGTCCAGGTTGTACAAAATAAATGTCTCAAAATTATCTTTTTAACTCCTTTGTACGCGAGGATCGCAGAGCTGCACAACCTAGCACAAATGCCCTATATTGCAACTATAATTGATCAACATGTACAATTCAAAGTTAAAAATGGGAAACACATTATGAGGTTCTTAATTAATAAATTAATTAGTCATTTTTACATCTTGCCTCATATATCATGTTTTATTAAACACGGTAACTATAGTTTTCAAATGATCTTGTCATTCATAATGGCGGTTGAAAATGAATGACAAGATCATTTGAAAACTATAGTTACCGTGTTTAATAAAACATGATATATGAGGTAAGATGTAAAAATGACTCATTAATTTATTAACATGTACAATGTTATCATTAATCACTCTAACCCAATTATTCGCAATATTAACATATGCTATAGCAATGTGCTATCTACCGAAATATGTTCACCAGACTCCCTCCCCCCTGATGGTCCCAGACTAATAAAATGAGTGCTATGCTACAGCTGGGTAGTGTGGCTCATTCCACAATGTCGGCTTTCAGACTCTTTGCTTGTCCGACAGTGTGGTTTACGATGCCCAGCTCTAGAGAGGTAGTACCTCATTTCATCCAACCTGTTTCACATCTACATTGGCTGAACACCAACACCACTATACATTTAAGGGTTAGTTGTTAAACCCCAAACTGAAAACCACAAAGAAATAGCTGCCAATTGTTCCATATGTTGCACACAGGCAATGTTAAGCATTGCTGCCCTTTATTCTTTTGTATTCCATTTTATTTTAACTTGAGTAAAAATGTAATCCAGGATGTGCTTTAAATATATTTATATATTCTTGTATACCCTTGTTTCCCTCAACGAGATTTAGGTGCATGCCCCCTACAGGGAAAAAATTGAGACCATACTAATTTAGTTACTCTTGTTTTCATATAGATGTCATTTGAGTGGCCCGTGGTCAGCATTCCATCTCATACTGACATCTAGGAAAACCAAGGTAGTAGTTGGACGGGAAAATTTGGTAAATTTGCTTAGAGGCCTTTTTATTCAGGCTTAAGGGCCTTTTACGAGTTTGAAAATCTTCAGACTCGGGACCCACAGCTTAAAGTCCCTCCCGTAGGACTTACTCCTTGGAATTTTCCATCCTAAAAAACCCATCGATCCTGGCAGATTTGAACCCGCAACTCTCGGGACTAGAGGCAAGGAGCATAACCAGTAGTCCACTGTGGCTGATATATATGTATATATAGTAAATCTAAAATGTCAAAACCAGACTGACTAAATATCAGATGACATAATAAAGAGTCACATGGTTAGCATAACATGCCCTAACCATAGTTTCAATTTCCTTAACTGGATATGACTACTTCTCATATCAAGTAGTTAATCAATTGTTCTCATGATGATGAGCAGAACTCATATCAGACCTATAGCTACATACTTTTTATGATTCAGCCAGGAATCAAGGAGATGCAGCCACATATTGTAAACATTACAATGTACAGATATATACTGGTACTCTAATTATGGCATTTGAAGTAAAATTGATAGAAGTATTAATATCCATTCATATGTCGCAGTTTTTTTATGCTTGTAGTACTGTTTGCATCATTATATCCTCTAAGTAAATGAATACACATAATTTCCCTCCTCCCCATATTTTTATAAATAAAAGGGAAGAAATATGTGATACTCTATCCTGTTCAGAATCTATGTTTTCTATATGATAAATGTGAGGTTAAATTTTTTCTCATTCCATAAACAACTCAAGATAACTATGGTTGGTTTTGTAATGATGTTATGTAACTTTGCTTCATGCTCATATTTCTAAGTATTCAAGTTAGGGCCTAGTACTTACATAAATCATAAAATATTAATAGCCATCTATTAAATTTGAAGAGAATAAATTTTCGCCTAGACCAGGACCCGAACCCGGGACATTTGGTTTACCATACCAATGCTCTTCCAACTGAGCTACTGGGGCGAGTTCGAATCTAGATGCAAATTTTTCTCTTATATACGTTATAATTTTTCTCTTCAAATTTAATTTTTCTTTCAATGAGATGTGTTAAATTAACACATTCAGTACCGTAAACCAGTTAAGGCGTTTAAAGAGACTATTGTGTATGCGGCCGTCGGCCAGTTAACTTGCTTTAGAGCGGGCGTGAACAAACCGCATTTATATTTGGCACCTAAATATTGTGTTGGCTTAGTATGTCTTGGAGATCATAAATGGCATGTAAATGTACATTTTCTATTCCCGTTTGACACGTTTAACCTTGGTGAATCCCCTTTTATTTTTAAAACAAACAACACATGGAATTCGTTCCCCCAAACTTGCTCCAATGCAGTCGTATATGTTTCTCGTTATCGCGCTGTTGTTTGTGTGTGAGTGAAACCATTGCGAAAGAAAAATATCTCACTGAAGAAGAATTAGTGAATATTTTGTATAATGATGACTCAGGTGACGAACTGATTCCTGAATTAGAAGATTCACAAAGTGAAAGTGAAGATGAACTTCCACTTCCTGGAATTGGTACGCCAATACCATGTGATGTCAATCACCCAAGTTATTTCACCATCGAATCCTACTAGGATATCTCCTTTAGGTATGTACAAAATTTGAATTTTCTAGGACTAATAGTTTGTGAATAAGGTCCATTTTCTGAAGTGCCACGAAAAGGGTAGCTGGGGTATTTAAATGGCTGGCCTGTGGGTTTAAATGCCCTGCTCAGTGCCTGGTACTGAATGTGTTAATAATAAAAACATCAATAGAAGCTATCTATTGTTTTATAAATGATAATCTCTCAACTCCATCAAATTACCTCTTTTTTCATAAAAGTGTAAACAATTTTGCTACTTGATACTCATGTAAGAAAAACAAAGTAACTCTCCAAATCAGATTTGGACTCATATACCCCCAAATTTGGAGCACAAGAACAACTTTTGAAATTAATGTTACTTTACACTAAAAAAATCCATTAAACACAATATAACAATGAAAGAATGAGTAATTTCTCATCTTACCTCATGCTTTATGCTTTTTTTTTAACACGGGAACTGCAATTTTCAAGAGGAGTCCTCTTATCTTCAGCCGACATTATGACTATCGAATTTTCGTCTGAATCTTCAACTATAACATTGCCATCTGGTGTTGATCTGATGAACCTCAAGATCAAGTTTCGTTCATCGGAAATTTCAAAATTCATTATCTAAATGTGTTTAAAAAACATAAAGTATGAGGTAAGATAAGAAGTGACTCATTCATTCATTGAATTAAGAACCTCATAATGTTATTTTCCATATTTAACTATGAACAAAAATGTTGTTGTTTCCAATGCTTAAGGAGCTTGGACTTCCTCCATTCTCCTCTATGAACAAAAATAACATTTTATTTGTTACAATTCTGCTTCAGGACTCAAGGAGATATGGTATATCACTTATGAATGTAAATTAATGGAATAACTGATATTGTTAATATTAAGAGTTAGTTGTAGACATCTCACAGGCATTCTGAGACATTGAACTTTTATAAGAAAAATCACTATGAGGTTTAATTTAAATCTTAAAAATTCTGAGACATGTTCTCAAGAATTGCACAAATTATGAGGAACTCAGTCGGAACGACCAGAGTATAGAACACAAGCATTCTTATTCTCAAGAATTCTACAGATTATGAGATGAGGTGTCTATATCTGACTCTTAAATATTATTATGAAACCTCATAGTGTTACTTCCTATAAAAATTAATTAAAACTGATTTTATTTTCAGGGAACTTTTATTTAACTGACATTTATGCAAGTGAAGATACAAGACTTGCTGAAGTGAGGTTAACTGATCCACTACCTGTTATGAATCTTCATCGCAAGGAGGGCAAACGGCCCGCAGTCTTCTTACGCTTCAGGTAAAAATCAATTTTTTTCTCTTAATTAATTAAAAAAATACTTACTAAATTGTAACAACCTTTAATATGTCATTTATTACATATTGTATAGAAATGTTACAATATCTTAACAAAAAATAATTTTGACTGCTACTGTAGTCAATTGAAACGCCATTTCCTCTCACTCATCTGTCCCATTTCAATTCCCAATTGGTTTGAATTTTCTAGTTTAGTGTTACAGGTTTTTCTCAGCTGTAAGGCAAATGTTAGGAAATTTGTGCCACTCTTTTTTAGAGTCTTCTCTGTGAATTAGGATTAAAAATCATTGCCTCAGATAAAACAGGCTTAGATTTAATATCTGGTATGGGCAAATTTCCTGGGTGAGGTTTTATTTGGGATTTTTCTTCATCTATAAGACAAACATTAGGAAACTTTAAGGCCTAAATAGCCCACAAACAGTATCCAGCCACTATAATCATCTATATTATATTTACTTTATATAAAAACAAGTACACAAAATAAAATGAAAAAATATAAAACTCAAGAAATTTATGTATCCATTGAAGTAACACAAGTTTCAAAAAATTCATCATGAGATTTCCACTGAAAAATACTTTAGCTTCAATAGAATAAACAAATCCAACAAAAATGAAAAAATGGAAGAAGAAAACAAATAATCAGAGATTTATCAGATAAAATGGAGGAATTGTAATAAAATCAAACTTGGCTTAGTCAGATGTATATATTTTACAATTTGCATAATGAAAAGTGTCAGGAACATGGGAAAAAGTGTGAACAGAACTAGAGACTGAAGTTTTTAAATGGGTACAAGAAAATCTGAAAATGGGATTACCATTATAACAAAAATCATTCATACACATGCAGCCAAAGTAACATTTATGCATAACATCAAAGATTTTAAAGGTGGTGCTTTATGGTGTTACTGTTTCATGAAACACAAGTTTAGGTTTTTTCCCCAGAAAATTTCATTAAATCTCTTGGGTGTATTTTACTTCTTCTTCTTTGTCTGGCCCTTAATATTGTCGTACCATATTTTGGAGTGTTATGCAAGTCCACCTTGGGGGTCAACAGAAGGGATTATTTTGCTGCTGAGGCACTGACTGCATCTCTCCAGGCTGATGGTATGTATACAGAAGATTCACCAAATATAATATAAATTAGGATTTATTACTTAATCTAAGATTACATGAAAATAAAATAATAATAAAATACGAAAGTAAAATACCTGGAATTATTACTTATTTTAGGAATTCTCACTATGAGGTATATTCATTAAGGTAGATTTTTTATCACTCACCTCACATATTGTTCTTCTTATTTGACTAGTTTATAGTCAAATAAGAAGAACAGTACTAGGTGAGTGATAAAAATCTACCTTAATACCTGGAATTATTTCCTAACACATATATAATTTAGGAGAGTGCGTGAGGCTATTATGATGGGATTCTAACCAATGCATTACTTAAGGGCTGTACAAATAACCAGCCAAAACAATGTTATATTATATAAATGAGAGAGAGAATTATTTACTGATAGATAGATATTCTCGTTTCTCACGACATAGGATAATAATGGTGATAACTGTGGTGATAGTCTTCAAGATAACTGGCTATCTCCCAGGGTTGAAGTTGTTGGCATCTAAGTGTTAAGTGGGCCTCTAATTACTGATGTTGATATATACTATGTCATTCTCTAGTATGGTCTGCCTGACGCTATCTGGTTTACAAGATATTTATACTAGCATCTTAGGGCACTGGCCAGAGGGACACTCTTTTTTGTCTCATCCTTGCAAGGTAATTAACCTTGGCATTGCATACGTGACTGGTCGGGGTGTGAAGTGTCCACTTGCAATCCTTATATGGAGTTTAACTTATTATTCTTTCATTTACAAAGAAAACTACATACTTCTTTAAATGATCCCATGCGACAGCTATGACTATACAGGATGTTACTAATGTATCCTATCTCTAAATAACTCTCTCTTACGGTGTGTCTTAAAAGGAATTTTAGGGAATCAAAACAATACTTTAGGTATCCATCACAATACCATTAGACGTTGGGTTTACTTCGTACCATTCAGTTCCTCTCATCGGCTTCTATCCCTGCAATTCCTTCTCATTGGGTATATTTTACACATCAGAAAATACAGATTTGTTTATGATAGTTTTTTTTATTCTTGTAGTCAGAACTATCTGTGAGTTTAAAAATTCAACCCAAAGTTTTTCATTGTGTTCAGTCTTTTATTTTGATGTTATGTGTGATAGGGATCGCGACAACGACAGTGGTGAAGTCCGGGTGTATCCAGGAAAGCTGCAAGTATCTGAGGCCTACTGTACTGTCCCAGTTAATGGGGAGACAACAATAGCAGATTTGATCCGGGAAGCACTAATTCGTTTTGGGCTTGAAAATTTTAAGTGTGAAGACTACAGACTTAGTGAGATTCTGTTGGACAGAGGAGGTAAGCAGTTATTTAACAAAATCTTCAGAAATCTACTTTCATAATAAAAAATCTCATTTGTTATCCTAAAAAAAATTTTTACTTGTAAAATTAAATATTTTATTTTCTTAAAGAGAATTTCTTAGGAAAATTTTTGGACTAAAGAGAGACGAACAGACAGATGTATGGAGAAGACTACATAACAAGTGAGCTACATGATCTTTATGGGAAATTAGATGTAATAAAAATAGTTAAGTCTCATAGTTTGTGATGGGCAGGACATGTGGCACGAATGGGGAATGAAAGAGGGGCAAGGAAACTGCTTGTAGGAAAATCAGACAGAAAGTGCCCAGTAGGTAGGCCATGAATGAGATGGGAAAAAAACATTAATCATGATTTGATGGAGGTAAATTACACAGGAGATGATTTGAAAACTTTGGCTCAGTATAGAAATGTATGTAGAGCTTATGTTGACACACCCATGAACCTATGGTTTCAGTAGTGCCAGTGAATTAGTTAGTTACTTTCTTAAAGAAATAAAATGTCATTTACTCTTAATTAAATTTGTAATTTTAAATGAAAAACAATATATAATAAAATCTTAATAATCCTCATAAATCTGACATTAGAAAATTAGATTTCATAGAACATTTGCCAAACTGCCAATAATAATTTTGAATTATAACATCACATAGAGTTAACAACTTGGCTGACTTTGAGGTTGTGTACAAAGGTGGGAGTCTTAACCTCCTACTTTCCCAAAAGATCATTTTAGCTTTACTTTATTTCATAAAAATTTTAACTATTAAACAAGTCAACAAAAATTGTTGAAATATAAAATAACATCACATAAATAAATTACTAATTAAGGGTCGTATCTACAATGCATTAGACCATAAAAGTCATTCTCTGCTGAGAAAGTTGCATCCAAAGACGTTTTTGCATACTCAAAAGTCTGTTTATGCGATAATAATTGTCAAAATTCCTAAGCTACCTGGCGAGATGACTTTGCAGAGAACAAATCGTGAGCAATCCAATGGGAACCGATGGTAACCAATGTACTTGAAACCTTGCTGCCTGCCTTGTTGCTTTAGCCAAGATGTCGGAATTTGAAGACTTAGATCATGTTTTCGGTATATGCGGAGAAGAGGAATTTGATAGAGTCTACCAAAGAATTCAACTGGAAGAACAGGAGAATCGGCATAATATTGCATGATGCAGACGTCATCGTATATGGTTTTATTTGCGGGACACAAGTGTAAATGCATTCCTCTAGCAGACAAAAATAACGGAAGTGGTTTTATCACTGAGAATTCTGGGTACTTCATGCATGACCAGTCAGGGACTCGCTAATTTGAACTTTGCACGTGCTCACGGAAAACTCAGCTCACAGAGACTAATGTATTGCATGCAGCCTTAAATGTGGAAGCACAATGAGTACATACTGTAATGCATATTACCACTACATATATCTTAAGAGTTAATGATGATTTTTTTTTCCAGTTACTGAAAGAGTACTGACTTGGGATGAGCGTCCATGGGAAATTGTCAAGCAGTTAGGGAAAGATTCTATCCGCCAAATGGAGCTTATGAGGTTTTACCTTCAGTTGAAGCAAGATCCACATGGTCCAAACCTTGCTTTATTTGTTGGCAATCTACCTCCAAACCTTTCCCAACGCAACTATGAAAACATGCTCACAGAGTTTTTAGGGAAAGGTAAGGTTATGTTGTTGTTATTATTATTAAAGCATCATGCATTTATGCTGAGCAACCAAACAATTCCCCATAGCGGAAGAGAAGAAATTTTCTCATTGAATTTTGACCAGTATGGGACCATTACCCACTCAGCATTGTGAGGAATTTGGGTTGCTATAATAAGTAGTGTCTCTAGATTGAGAAAATCGGCTATAACAGCTGGGGACCCAACACGCTGATCAATGTCACTCTGATATTGGATGGGTGATTGTTCACCTTTAATGGTAAATTCAGATGAGGCCAAAAGCTAGTTGGTAGGTCGTCTTCTACATGTGTAGTACCATGGAGTTTTTATTATTATTATTATTATTGTTATATTATTATTCCAGTTTGGTAATCTTTGTGACATCTTCCAAAGCCTAATGCTAATAGCAGTTCTATATGGTGCTAACAGCCTAATATTGGGTTCGTTCTCCTGAATCAATTCTCTCCAAATCTATCTGTGCAATGTCTTCTTTTCCCAATTCCTAAAATAATTATTTTATACGTGTCCCTAAATTTTATTTACTTTTTGTTTCTCTCTGTCACTCCGTGAATCATGTTCGATGTTGTATTTTATAAAGTGATGAATTCCCAGTAGCCAACAACATATAATCTTCCCTTTTTCTATTGTTCACCAGAAATCTACCATTTTCTGCAGTAATCTTACTTTTATCAAACTTTATTTTTATGAATAAAAATTTAGAATGTTTATCACATCCAGGAGAAATTTAGCAGAACTTTTAAAATTACATACCGTCGCTTAAGAAACAATACCGCGTAACTGACACTTTTGGTGAAATTTACATTTTTATACTGTTAGCATCACTGAAGAAGTGCGCTCAGTTCAAACATAGATTAGGATGAAATTTTGTACCATGACCTTGCTAAACTTATAGATACAATGGTATTAATCTATAGGTACTAAGGAGAAAAATAAACAGTTTTTTGTTTCTCGTGTAAAATTTGTATTTTGTTAGTTATGCGGTATTGTTTCTTAAGCGACGATATTTGATTTATCATAATAAAAACTGCATTAATTATAAAAAATCAAAATAATATCTATAAAACTCTGAGTTAATGACACAAGACTAAATTAAAATAAACCTTAAAAGAAAGTGGATTAGATAAAAGAATACAAAGGTAATTCCTCAACAAAAGAGAATTTCAGGAAAACATCTTTAATGGAAGTGCTTTATTAATACTGTTGTTTTATTTTATTTACTTATTTATTTGTTTCAGAAAACAAGTTTTCCTCTATTGGGCCAATCTATTATGAATATGGTTCAATGGTCATCACATATGAAGATTCGAATAAAGCTGTAAGAGCACTTTATATTCTCAGAGAAACCACTTATGATGACAAACATCTTCTGGGTAAGTCATTTGTTGAAATCTTAAAAAATTTTTTGAAACTTGTGGTGTTTTAATGGATGATATGTGAATTTTCTGAATTTTACATTTTCTTCTTTTACTTTTAGAAGAGTGCTTTGATTAATAAATGTTTGTCTTTTGAACTTGTTTATTTTCTTGAGTATCATTTTCACTGCAAAACCATTTTCGTGGCTACATTGATTATGTGTTCTTTTTCTTTTTCATAATTTTCTTTGTTCATTGGTATGTTCACTAATCTATGTGTCAAACTATTGAAAACTGCTTCTTTGTGAGCTATGTGATTGAAACCTGAAGCTTTTATATAGTTATCTATATGTGTCTTCTTTCTGTAAATTCCAAATTCTATCTTATTTTCTTTATTCCTTTTTAAGTTGAGATCTAAAAATGGTATTTCTCCATTGCTTTCCTTTTCCATAGTGAACTTTATAGTTTGACTTTGAATGTTCAATAATTTTAATGCATCATCTGTCTGTTTATGATTAACTATTGCAATTATGTCATCCACATATCTGCACCAGAACTTGAAAATTAAACGATGTCCATTAATTATCTTGTGTTCAAAATTTCTCATGTATAGATTAGCTAAGAATGGAGATAAAGGGTTTCCCATCGAAAGTCCTGAATTTTGTTTATAGAATCTTCTATTGTAGGTGAAAAACATATTATAGATACATAATTTAGTTAAAGTTTTATATTCGACTATCTTTCCTTTTTCAATTTTATTATTGTTCAGCCAAATCTCTAAAATTTCCATAGTTTGGTCTTTCAGAATGCTTGGAAATAAGGAAACAACATCAAAAGAAACTAATCTGTCTGAAGATTGTAGTTGTATGTTTTCTAGTTTATCTACCAATTCATAAGAGTTTTCTATTGCAGAGTTTTCAAATCCATTCATTTTATTAAATTCCTTACATAACCATTTAGATAAATGATACATAGGAGACCCTATGTTGTTAATTATCGGCCTCATTTTCTTCCCTTCTTTGTGCACTTTCGGGAGTCCGTAGATGTTGGGAATTTTTGGATTTGAAACCTTCAGATGAAACTTGTCTTTCTTAGTTAAAATGTTCTTTATATTCTTGAGAGTGTTGTCTACTTCTTTAATGTTTTTGTTAAGGTGGTCTGATTGAATTTGAGTATATTCTTGTCATTATTCCATCCTTCCCTCCTAAAGGCAAATGGGAGTTAATTATCTGAGACCAATCTGCAAATTAATATTTTGATGGCACTGCTTCTCTAATTCCTCTCAAGCCATCTTAGCATCATGAATATCTGGGATACCCTGCAGTAAATCATCCTCTGTCATCCCAATGATGAGATAAGTAAATGGCTGATAGATTGGTATCCGATCTCGTTTTCCTTTTTGCAGGAGTCATCTCAAAATCTGGGGAGTTTTCATAACCAATCATAAATATTAACAAATCAATCATTAAATAGGAATAGGAAAACCATCCATGAATTGACCTTGAGACATGATAACAAGAGCAGAAAACATCTTATGATGATAACTTGTATACCTGACGAATTTTCTTTTGTTTCAGTTATGCTGCTACCAAACATTGAACCTAGCATGGTCCCACAAGGAGTGCAGCCATTACTTGTTTTTGTAAATGTCAAATCTGGTGGATGCCAAGGGTTAGAACTCATTTCAAGTTTTCGCAAACTGCTCAATCCCTATCAAGTATTTGATCTTGACAATGGTGGACCTCTCCCTGGGTAAGTTTTAATATTACACAAATAGGATAATATTTTATTTAACTTTCACAGGGAAAAAACACTATAATAGGATAATATTATTCATCATAATGTTCAAGTTTCTTTTGTTTTAGCAAATTTATCAGATAAAATGCAGAGACTGTAAATACACTGCTCAAAAAAATTAGGGGATATTGTAGAATAAAACTATTAAGACTATGTTTTTAGGAACAGTATTAGATGCAATCACTTTCTATTACTCCAAAATAATGTAAACAAGAGTTTGAAGTCATTACGTAACCTCTGTACCACACCAGATGTCAAAGAGATCCTGATTAGAAATATTGCAAACAAACAAAGCAACATTAACATGGGTGAAAATGTTTCTTTAGTATGGTGTATGGTCTCCTCGAACGGCCAGCACTGCCTCACACCTGTGTGGCATTGAAGCAATGAGGTTAGCAATGAGTTCTTGGGGGATACGTGGCCACTCTTCCATAAGAGCAATGTGCAACTCTGGAACAGTTGTGGGAGTGCTGGTCTGCCTGCAATGCGCCTGCCTAATGCATCCCAGGATTTAAGTCCGGGGAGGAAGCTGGCCATTGCATACGCTCGATACCCTCCATTTCCAGCATGTCGTCCATCAAGCCACCTCTGTGGGGTCATGCATTATCATCCATAAAAAGAAAAGAATCACCTATGGCACCAGCACAAGGCACAACAAAAGGTCGGAGAATCTCATCTCTATACCTTACCGCAGTCAAAGTACCACCTTGGATGACGTAGAGGTCCGTACGTCCACCACTAATGACTCCTGCCCACACCATCAATCCACTGCCACCATATGGGGATCTTTCACGTACAAAAGCTGGATTGTTTCGTGTCCCTTTTTGCCTCCAGATGAATACACGCCGACTATCACATTCCACGTTGAATCGCGACTCATCAGAAAAAAGAACTGATCTCCATTCGGCATGCCTCCACCTACGATGTTCCTCCCCCCAGTTTCTGCGATCTCTACGGTGTTGTGGAGTTAACCTGGTACACACCATGGGCCTACGGGCATAGAGACCACTTCCATGCAGTCGATTACGGACAGTTTGAGTTGACAACCTGCGTCCTGTTTGCTGTTTGAAGTGTATTTTGCAGTTGAGTTGCATTCTGCTGTCTATTCCGACGGGCTCTTAACAAGAGGTAACGGTCATCGCATGCTGTTGTTGCCCGTGGTCGACCTTGTCCGGCTCTTCTGTGAACAGTATCTGTTCTTTGAAAATGATTCCAAAGTCTGGAAATCACACTTTGAGACACCCCAATGGCTTGTGCCACCTCTTGTTGTGTCTGTCCAGCTTCCATCCTTCCTATGGCCCTCCAAAGCCATTGGTTCAGGTAAATCACGTTGTCGAGGCATTACTGTCCCTAAGGCAAGTCATTCACTAACTGAAAACTGGACTGGATTTAAAAACAGCAACAAAAACATTCACCCCTACAACACCCTTTCACATCAACAGTACAGACACTGCCCTCTGGTGTGGTACAGAGGTTACGTAACAACTTCAAACTCTTGTTTACATTATCTTGGAGTAATAGAAAGTGATTGCATCTAATACTATTCCAAAAAACATAGTCTTAATAGGTTATTCTTCAATATCCCCTAATTTTTTTGAGCAGTGTATATATATATATAATATATATATATATATATATATATATATTTACAATCTCTGCATTTTATCTGATAAATTTGCTATTTTATGCCTGTTAATAGGTCATTCCATATCAAATCAACAAGCCTTATAATTTTGTTGAGTTGTTTCTTGACTCACCTCATACTTCTTAACTCCCTCGCAGATCCGGATTTCTTCACTGTATTTGTGACATTCTCAATGCTGTATCACATTCACAACTGACGTCCAATGGTCTCATAACTTGACCATCATCAATTTCAACTAAATTCACAGGAATGATCATATCTATAAAGTGATACAATTTTTTTCTTCAGATTTTTTAGTCACTCAGTTTTTTTTTTTGTATGACCATATATTTAATTTTATTGATGATTTCTTCTATTCCCAATTTCTTAGTGTTACTCAATAGAGTGTATGTGTTAGCCCTTCATATCTCCTTGCTATCATCATGTAATAGTACACCATCAGCATAAACTAACAATTATTATGAGTTAGTTATTTTGACTCACCTCATATTTTTTTTTATATTCTGCAGATTATAGTTTCATCATAACTATGCAAAATTGTCAATGCATTCTAACTTACAAATATTAAATAAACTAATTGCTTATTAATACCATTGAGTTGTAGGCCTTCTTTACCCAATATTATAGTGTTACTTCCTTAAAATATTAATTAATGTAAATTAATAGTGAGTGGAGAACATATTTTTATCGACTCACCTCATATGATTTCAAATTTCTTTGATACCGACGGTTTCAGACAATATCATGTCCTTCTTCAGTCATGGCTTTCACTGATGAAATTCTGTGATTGTTGATTTCTGTAATGACAACACCTCTTGTGCTGCCATCTTTCATTGGCAATAGTGTATCATAAGAGGTGATGTCATTAGAGAAATCAACAATCACAGAATTTCATCAGTGAAAGCCATGACTGAAGAAGGACATGATATTGTCTGAAACCGTCAGTATCAAAGAAATTTGAAATCATATGAGGTGAGTCAATAAAAATATGTTCTCCACTCACTATTAATGATATAACCTCATAATGTTTACTTCCCAATATTAATTTAAATATAATGTAAATTAATTTACTTGTTAACTCAAAGAACCTGACTATTCTACCATCATGTTTAGAGCTCATTCAGGTGACCATAGAACAGTTAAATGTGTTGTCTATCAAATTCTGAAAGAATTTAGCAGTGAAATTCAATAATAGGTGGTATTGGGAACATGGGTGATTTTTTTTGTTTCCAGTGGGTATATGTAATGTATTGCTATACCCCTCTAATAAACATTATGTATCAGAAGTAAGGCTATATATTTGATTTTATCGTTTGGCGATAATATCATTACTCTTTTAGGAATTCACACTATGAGGTATTATTTATTTTTAATTTAACTTTTATAGGAATTAATCACTATGAGGTTTAATTTATGGTGAAATTAAATTTTTCTTACCTCTTCTCATATAATTTTCTAAGTTGTTCGCGATTAAAAGAGGTAAGAAAAGTTTAATTTCACCATATATTATTTATTTATTAGATAATATTTTTACAAAAAAATATGACATGATTTTAAAGGGATTTCTTCAAATTAAACAAAACAGATCACTTAAAACAATACTTACCAAGTCACTTTATTGCCTCAAACTGTTTATCATTTACATCAAAGCACAATTGGAACACTTTGAAAAATCATTAATTACTTTATGATACATATTTATTGGAATAGCATGAATATCTTCCTCAATTGCTATTATCAGCATGCCAACATCTTGCTTTTTTCTGGAATTGAACCTTCTCCTTCAAATAACCCCACAAGAATAGCCATATTGCTTATACACTATACAACTATAATTGTATTGTTAGTTATTCAATTTTTATTATTCAGGTTGTATGTTTTTCGCCACATCAAGGATTATAAAATTCTGGTATGTGGAGGAGATGGAACAATTGGATGGGTGCTTCAATGTCTGGACAATGTAGGACAAGATAGTGAATGCTCTTCACCAGCCTGTGCAATAGTTCCCTTGGGAACAGGTAAGTTAAACATAAAGTTGCTAGTCATTCTTATTTTGCTTAATTGGCCATAAAGTCTAAGGTGGAGCAGTAATAATTTGAATAGATTTTATGTATACATAGTGTGACACTTGAGACTTCTGAGTGATATTTTAATGTATGCAGACGATCTGGTAATTATACAGAAGTCAGAGGATGATTTACAAAGAGCCATTTACATGTCGAATCAATTAGGACTCTATTATAATCTCAAAGTCTCAACTTCAAAAACTAAAATTATGGTTTCTCAGGGCAAAGTGCCAGTCAGCAAAAATAGTGATCAATAATGAAATAATAGAACAGATAGCACACTTTAAATATCTTGGTTCAGATATAACATATAGCTATGATTGGGATATACATAATAAATTAAACCGATATCAAATGATGTATGGCACCATAAGAAGAACCCTCCGAAAGACTTGAAGAGAAACTCAGCTCAGGTTTTATAAAATTATGGCTGTTCCTGTTCTTTTATATGGATCTGAATCTTGGATACTTACAAAAAAAGATATCTCACACATTCAAGCCACTGAAATTAAATTTTTAAGATCCGTAAAAGGATGTACACACATGAATAGATTACACAATGAATCAATAAGAATTAACTGGAGATATTTTCAATAGTTGATAAACTAGAAGAGCACAAATACCAATGGAAAGAACATTTAGACAGAATGGACAATACAAGATTACCCAAAAAGATCAATATCTACAAACCACATGGAAAAAGATCTTTGGGACGGCCAAGGAAATGATGGACTTGAGATTAGAACAGGTCACATTGACCTAATCCTGGAAAGGAAGAAGAAGAAGAAGATAGTGTGACACATCATTGAGCTGGCTTTTGAATTTTAAGGGCCTTGTATGGTAGAGAAAGGATTCATGGGCTGTCAACTCAAAAATTGTAAAGGCCATAGAAAACTTTTCACATGTGTCTGTGACTCCATTCCAGAAAGGTCTGTTCTCCAGACTACCACTCTGGAATACTCTTGACTGGACACCGAGAATGTTCCTACCCTCGCATATATAAGTAGTTATGAGAGTCAGATGAGTCAGTCATGTCCGAATAGTGGACCTGTGAAACAATCACCAGAGCAAAGACAAAAAATAATCTACGTGAAACCATCAGCGTAGAAAGAACAGAACAATCAGATAAATTGTGAAACCGGATATTTTATTAGTAACAAATTAATTGTGAAGAATCAGTGAAATTTTGTGAAGTAAATAAAGTGAGAACGTATATAAGAGAAAAATTTGCATTTAGATTGTAACTCGCCCAGGTAGCTCAGTTGGTAGAGCATTGGTCTAGAAAGCCAAAGCTTCTGGATTCGAGTCTCAGTCTGAGCATATAATTTTTCTCTTCAAATTTGAATAAAGTGAATTTGGAAATTTTGTGTAAACGTCTATGGCATTTATTTAAAGGAAATTCCATCTGAATCCTATGTGATTGCCATCAGTGACAATAGTGTATCAACAAGGACAGTGCAAAATAACATAGTTGGAAGTACATAATATCAGAGGCAAAAATATCCTAGTAAGCAAGTGTCTACAAATGAATCATTTACGAAAAAATAGGAAATATTTTACCCAAAAAATAGTTCCATCAATTTATATTAATTGAATGTGTTTGTGGATAATGTATTCCAGAATATTTGGAAAATATTCTTTTTTTGTATACTGTATTAGTAAGTTTCATGTTTCTAGTTCTTTTCAAAATATGTAGCATGAGACTTATTTCAGGAAATGATTTGGCAAGAGTACTGCGGTGGGGTCCTGGATATACTGGAGGTGAAGATCCATTGAATCTCTTAAGAGATGTAATTGTATTGATCAGAAGAAATTCGGCTTGATCGTTGGACTGTTGTATTTCATCCTGAGGATAAGGCTGATGATAAAGGGCAACAACCACTCAATCCATCTGGTAATAGCATTTGTTTTTGTGATTAAACATATCTGTTCTCTGTTAGTTTGTAGCTTTATTCAATTTTTAAAATACAAAATCTGTTGCCATGTTTCCCCTTCTCCTTTCAGCATCAACATCATCCCTTATACACCATGCATACACTACACACAGACACTTAAACATACGCTCATGCTACACTCCTCTGTATACAATACAATAATACATCACATGCACATGTGTTTCTGTTGCAAAATACAGAGTGCAGCATAAGTCAGTCAACCGAAAATGCAAATATATTTTTAAAAAAAAGAAGTAATTTGAAGTCTTTTATAGACATGATACGTCCACCACTGTGGTCTCGAGGTAGCTTGCTGCCTTGTCACGCAGCGGGCCCAGTCGGGGCAGTTTTTCTGGGTGAGGTTTTTTTCTCGGGGAAATGTCAGGAAAACTTTAAGGCCCAAACAGTCCCCGAAGTCAAATATCCATCATCACCATCATCATCCTTATCATCTCATCATCATCATCCTTCACCGGTGTGGAAAGCAACAGGAAGATATCACACCTACAATTCCCTAGTAAAGCTGCGAAGCATAGCATGAAAATGCTATGATTGCAGTGAAAGACCTGCCCAGGCAGAATTACTATGGATGGATATAGACATGATCTATCTATAATGGCATAGCCCATCGTTGAGCCATAGCCTCTCCTTTGTAAGGAGTTACTAGACCAAGTTAATTTTTAGTTACCTTATTTGCTTGCAGATGTCATGGATGGCATGCAGTCAACACTCCAACCCAATGAGACATCTAACAGGCAACTAAGGTATTACTAGGACGATGATGTCAGTAAATTTTGCTTAGAGGCCTCTTTATTTCAGGCTTAAGGATCTTTTATGAGACTGAAAATCTTCAGACTCAGGACCCATGGCTTCAAGTCCCTCCCAGAGGACTGCTCATTTGATTTTTCCATCCTAAAAAAAATCAATCGACCCCAACCGAGGTTGAACCCACAACCCTCAGAACCAGAGGCAAGGAGTATAACCACTAGTCCATCGTGACTGACTATAGACATGATACTGGACAAGATGTATTCCCTAGTTAGCAAATTACCTCAAGCAGTAGTGTTTGAGATTATATTCTGAAGGTCCTGTATTCAAACCCCAGTTTCAACCAATCTGATTTTTTCCTTGCAACCATGTGCAGTGATTAACTGATTTATGCTGCATCCGGTATGTTATTAACAAAACTAATGAAATTAACTGATATAATCAAATGTTATTATTACTTATGTAGTAATTAACATAGGAATTGACACATATTGTATTCAGGTTGCTCCATGGTACAAGTGGATCGTCTCTCACCCTCCATTTCTAGGTCTCTAGTTCGCATCTTGGTTACTCCATATGGGGTTAATGGTGGACAAATTGGAGCCAGAGCAGGATTTTCTCATGGTTACTCTTATTTTCCCCTGTCTAAAATCTCCACCATTCCTCCATACTCATGTCATCCATTTAATTTAATTTAATTTTATGTGCTCTTGTGATGTGCAAACAGCCTGGTCAGCCAGGATCCATATACATCACTGACCTACAGTAATAGGGGCTTCATTTCATCTCATTTCTCAACCTGGCATTATGCTTAACACATGTAGAGTGTATACTATATTGTATTCACACTATTTCCAAAGGATCTTGTGTTGCCATATTCATTTTACATGTCTTTTAAAACAGCTTACAAGTACATTAAAAAAATAATTAAAAAAGAAAAAGCCATATACAAGGAGAGAAATTATAATTCATAGGTCTAAGTCTAAATATTCATCATTCTTTCAACGAAGGTACATTTTTTCATCTGGCTTATTGCCTTTAACCTGTCTGGCATGAGTGATCCTTTTGGCAGCAATGCTATTGCCGGCATAGCTCTTGGGTCATTTAAGCATACAAGTCACTCCACCATGACATGGTAAAAATACCATCAGAAAAAAATTCTGAACTAGAATTCGATAAATTCTAGTTGAGAATGGCAAAGATATCTACCAAAACATGTTCCAGGTAAGAAAACAAAATATGAGGCAGAATCAAGTTTTTTGAGACTGGGAAACATCTTACCTCAAATGATTGTTGATTTATTCTAGAATATGTTTTGATATAATCTTCTATATCATCATCAAGTGACCTAGTTTGGAGGTTCTTTAGCCAGCCAGAGGAGGGTCCACAACATAAAACGCAACAGTCTGGGGAAGCTGATGATGATATAGAAGATTATATTGAAATATGTTCATATGTTCTAGAATAAATCAACAATAATTTGAGGTAAGATGTTTCCCAATCTCAAAAAAACTTGATTAAAATAACCTCAAAATATTACTTCCTAAAGTAAACCATTATGAGGTATACTGATATGTTTAAAGAACCTTTTATGAATACTTATTTTAGGAATTCTCACCTATGAGGTATATTCATTAAGGTAGAATATTTTTTATCACTCACCTCATATTGTTCTTCTTATTTGATTATAAACTAGTTTTGGAACATAGTTTCTGTTCCATTCTCAGTATCGTCACGACCGTTGTTCTGTCGTCTTGAAGAGCTGTCCTTCTCTCCTTCCATTGGCTGACTGAAAAACCTCAAAACCAGGTCATTCTCACCGGGAATTTCAAAGTTAATTAATTTCTTCTTTTTGCTCTTTTGAATGTAGATCTTTTCCCAAACAGTAAGTTCTTTTGGTTTTTCTATTTGTTTTAATAATTTAGCTTCTTTCTCGATAAGATGTTTTTCAGACCATGAATGGGCAGCCACTGTAGATTTTTCTACTTCCCCTTTCTTTACATTCCTGAGATGTTCAAATTTGAAAACTAGAGTGAAAGAACATCTCAGGAATGTCAAGAAAGGGGAAGTAGAAAAATCTGCAGTGGTTGCCCATGCATGGTCTGAAAAACATCTTATCGAGAAAGAAGCTAAATTATAAAAACAAATAGAAAAACCAAAAGAACTTACTGTTTGGGAAAAGATGTACATTCAAAAGAGCGAAAAGAAGAAATTAATGAACTTTGAAATTCCCGGTGAGAATGACCTGGTTTTGAGGTTTTTCAGTCAGCCAATGGAAGGAGAGAAGGACAGCTCTTCAAGACGACAGAACAACGGTCATGACGATACTGAGGATGGAACAGAAACTATGTTCCGAAACTAGTTTATAATCAAATAAGACGAACAATATGAAGTGAGTGATAAAAAAATATTCTACCTTAAGCTTTTATGAAATTTCATGATAGTCTACTCATTATAGTTGTCTTCTCCAGCAGGTTCAACAAGTGAAGATAATACACAAATCTTTGTGATGAATAATTATTTTGGGATAGGAATTGATGCAGATCTGTGCTTAGACTTCCACAATGCCAGAGAAGAGAACCCCAACAAATTTAATAGCAGGTAAGTTAAATCATCATCAGGTAATACTTACATAGTTTCAAATAACAGATTTCATTTTAACTTTCTTCACTTTCATTTTCTTTCTTTTTTTCCCTTATTTTTTATTTTCATGAATTTAATACAATTTTAATTTTATGTAATGAAATAAAAATAAAACTATTAACGTTTTATATGATTTTCATATTTATTAAAATACAAATTCATTACAGCTGTTTCAGTACTTTGTACCTTCTTCAGACGAATTTTATCATGATTATTTTAATTTTGAATTTGACCTAAAGGTGGATTTTTTTAAGGTTATATTTACAATTTCATCCACTGCTGTGGTCTTGAGGTAGCGTGCTGCCTTGTCACGCAGCGGGCCTGGGTTTGATCCTCAGTCGGGACAAGTTTCCTGGGTGGATGACTTTCTTCGGGGGTTTTCCTCACCTGTAAGACAAATGTCAGGAAACTTTTAAGGCCCAAACAGTCCCCAAACATCATCTGGCCATCATTATTATCATTAACATATTCATTATGTTTTGGATTAAGGCCTCTCCTGGTGCATCATTACCATCATCATCACCTATCATATATCATCGGGGCAGCGTAACTCTTTTACTTAATATTAGGCTATTTTGTTGAAAAAAAATCCATTGCAGAAACTTATATTTTATACCTGTCTCTGTTGTTAATCTTTTTTAGACATCAGCTTCAAGAATTAAAAAAATTATAATTAACCCATTGGGTTTTAAAATAGGAATGATTGTCTTGTTTTTTATAACCTCTAGAATACATTTTCAGATTAAAATCATTTCACTTCCACTGTGCCTTAAATTTATAGATTGAAAGACTATTTGCAATAATATGAAGAATACAGGGAAAAGAACTGCTGATAAGCATTTTTTCCTTAAAACCTAAAAAAACATACTTTTAATTGTACAATGTACATACCTTCCTTACATGAATGCCAAACTTTGAAGGTAAATAACCTCATCAAGCTTCTTACCATTGTCTTTAAATTATTTATTATTTTTTATGGGTTTTAAGCTTTTTTTTATTTCCCTTATTATTTAGTGTATATATTTAAGTAGTCATAAAGTTAAAAGAGGAATTTAACCTCTATTCAGTGCTTTCAAAACACAATACTTTCTAAACTATATCTTTTACTGTTTCACATTTCTAAATGATAGTGCTTTCCATGGAGAATCTAAAGATTACCACAAACTCCATTTTGACAAAAAAGTGACTTTATCTTTTCTTTCCTGTACCCTTCATAAGACAAGTCAACATGCTTTAGTTAATCAGTGCAAATTAAATTAATTCATGTTAGTATACCTGCTTTAAAAATTCAATACCAACTGTTACATTACTTAGTGTGTTCAATTTTATTATAAAATTTGTATTTTGTATGTTATGTTATTAGTGGAAGAGAAGGTCTTATGGACTTAACTCTGCCATAACAAACTAAATCATTATTATTACCAATATTTTTTTTTTAATTGTAGTCTGGAAAATATAAATGTGAATATATTTCAAGCGTTTTTTGTTTATTTTTTTTTACTTTGTTATTGCAGAGAGCTCCTTAACTACTTTTAAATATCAGAACAAAAAAAAACTGAATCATTACCAGTATATAGTAGTTTTGAATGAAAAATTTCAGCTTGGCTTTTAATTACAGTTGTTTACTATTACCAAATCCACAATTTATGGCACGTTTTAAATTATTAATTTTAAAAGTTACCTCATTCTGGGATTTTATAGTTTTGATAAAAATATAATTACATATAATGCTACAATAGTCTTCACTATCATCATCCAAAAATCATCCGGCTATAATCATCCTTATCATTATCATCATCATCCTTCACCAGTGTGGAAAGCAATGGCAAGCTATCACATCTACAATTCCCTAGTAAAACTGCAAAGCATAGCATGAAAATGCTATGACTGCAGTGAAAGATCTGCCCTTGGGCAGAATTACTATGGATGGATGGATGGATGGATGATGTCATCATCTTCTTATTGTATCCTCCTTTCAGAAGTTCAATTTCAAATATATCTCCATTCATCCCTATCCTCTTACGCTTTTCTTCTTTTTGATTCTTTCCCATTTGTATGACCTTTCATGTTATTTTTTCTTTACTTGGTTAATCCATCTTTTCCTTGATCCTCCTCTTGGTCATTTTCCTTGTTCTTAGATTTAACAATCTCTATTGGTAGTCCTCTTTTTTCCATTATTTTTAGATGTCTAAACTATTTTAATCTGCTTTTCTCTGTTTTTAATTTCCTTACCTAATTTCATCATTATATATCATTTCTCTTCTTTTTTTATGCATAATTCTATATAGAAATTTCATTTCTGTAGTTTGGAATTTTTCAATTCCTACTTTGTATATCTCCAAATCTCAGATGTATACCATATTCACGCGTGTATAGGCAGCACTTTTTTACCTAAAATATAAGCTTCAAAATTAGGGTGCGGCTTATACATGAAATAACAAGAAAATGTGCTCATTTTAGAACAATTTTATCTAATTACTTACAAGGCCCACATACCTTATAAATACTCCAACAAATGTATTCAATATGTGTGTTTTCAGCACTTATTGTTCATCACTTGATGTGTCCATGTCACTTTCATCATCACATCCGCTAGAGTCCTCACTGCATGATGAGGTCCATGGCATTAGAAATAGATGTCACTTTAAAACTCTTGGTAACCATGTCTTGTGGTATTAAGTCCCATGCTGCGACAATCCATTCACAGATTTGAGTGAGGGAAGGTTTCTTCAATCGTCCACTCGATGTCATTTCCTTGGAAGTGTATCTCCATTTGCGGTAGAATCGTCGCAAATGCGTTTTAAAGGGGCGGTTAATTGAAATGTCAAGTGGTTGTAACATGCCTGTCATTCCTCCAGGTATCACAACCATGTCACACTTTTCACGTTTCATTTTGTTTTTTACACTTTCCGTTAAATGATCTTGGAAACTGTCTATTATCAACATGGATCACCGAAATAAGAGTGCACCTGGCCACTGAAACCACATTGATTTCAACCAATCAATGTATAATTCTTTGGTCATCCACCCTTACCAAAATTCCTGGAGGCAGTTTTTCTTTTGACAAGGTCTTTCTTTTAAAAATAACGAAAGGTGGAAGTTTTCATCCATCAGCAGTGATGCCAAGCATTATGGTGCACCGTTGCTTTTCTGCTCCTGCCATTTGCACTTGCACCATTTTTTTGCCAACCTTATGCACAGTCATGTTTCCTGGCATGTCGAAGAAAACAGGCGTCTCATCAGCATTCCCTATTGCTCTTAAGCCATAATCATGTGTTTTCCTTAAGTTGAGGACATGTTTTTAGAATGTGAGCAATTTCTCCTGGTACATATCGGGAAGTTTTCTGCGCTATTGATGTATGCTGCCGAATTACAAGGTTGTGACATGTCATAAATCGCCTTGCCCAGCCATAACTTTCCTTAAATTCATTGCATGGGATTTCCATATTCTTGGCTATCTTAAGGCCTTCAAACTATATCATTTCAACAGATACAGAAAATCTGTCTGCCCTTGTTTTCCTTCATAATCCAGGAGAACTCTTTCTAAATGTGGAAAGATTGTCGATGTTGTGACGTGTTTTCAAGTTCATGTTTGTTTGGATCCACCGTCGCACATTTTTTTATCCACATCAAACTTTCTTGTCCTATTTCCATGTTCTGCTGCATAGTGCACAACTTGTAGCTTGAATTTGGAGGTATAGCTTGCTTTGCACCGACCCATGTTTACACACATGAACAGGAATGACAGTAAATATCATACCTACCAACTGACCGCTCCATTTATCCTTGTATTAATGACTGAGTAGCAGCCCGAATGTACCATTACATAGCCGGAAACAAAAGCTTTGGAGTTTACAACATTGCCAGATTTAAAAGTGATGTAGGCCTACTTCTGTCTATTGCACTAACTCTTAGCAAAAATATAAGACAAATATTTTTCCCTAATTTATTATCGCCAAACTTAGGTATGGCCTATACATGCATGCAGCCTATACATGTGTAAATACGGCATGTTAAAATTGATTTGAAATACATTTTATGCATTGTCATTTTATTCTTGATGAGTACATCTCTATTCAAAATTAATTGTTTAATTAAATTATAAACTTTTAAATTTTTCTTTATACTTTTACTAATTTTAGTATAAATTTTCATATTTTAATTTATCACCTTTTACTTTTGTTAGACTAGATATGCAAATTTTTCTATATTCATAAATCCAATCATCATTCTGGTTCTAGATATTTTCATGACTTCCATTTTTCTCAGTATTCATCTGTAACCATATTCCTGTGCAATTGTTTTCCAACACTCAAGTTTGTGTTCTAACTTACTTTTTTTTAATTTTCCCAAATCATTACTACAACAATATTGTATATAATTATATAAGTTTTATTGAGGTTTTCAAATTTATTTCAGGCTTCATAATAAGGGTGTCTATGTGAAAATGGGTCTGAGGAAAATGGTAGGGCGTAAAATGTGCAAGGATCTGCATAAAGAGATTCGTTTGGAAGTCGATGGTAAATTGGTTGAACTGCCACAAGTAGAAGGAATCATCATTCTCAACATTCTAAGGTACTGATTAATAAATTTGTAGTAAGATTTTGCTATAATACTTCTAGTTACAAAAGGTCTCATTCATTAAAATTAACTTTCATATATGTAAAAAAAAATGTTTGGTGAATGTTTTAAGGTCTCTTTCAGACAATTAATTGTTTTATTGTATTGGGTGTTATTTGTCCTTATGGCAACTGTTTTTTGAGAAAGAAACATAAGTTTTATATATATATAATATATATATATAAGAATAAAATTTACTTTTCATACCATTATCAGAAAATTTACATAGGGTAAAATTGTCCAAAAAGATTCATTTTTATGTGTTATTAGTTTTTTATGACTGAAATTGATATTTTCATTATTGGAATCAGATTAAGGTACTTGGCTCAAATAGTAGTGGACTAAATTGTAATTAATTAAAAGGCAGGCATTTGTTGTAGACTTATTTCACTAAAAGCTTTTTCTTGTCTTTAAAACATTTATCACCTCACCTCATATTCTGTCTTCTATTTAGACTGGTTTTGGAATAACTTTTATTCCATCTTCAGTATTTTCACGACTGTAATGTAATGCATTGCTTCTTTCTCCATCTGTTGGTAGACCAATGAACCTTCAAAACAAGTCACATTACCCTGGAATTTCAAAATTCATTAATTTCTCCTTATTGTTTATTTAATGTGGATTTTTCTATTTGTTTAATTAATTTAGCCTTTCTTTTGA
The DNA here is from genome assembly GCA_030220185.1 of Diploptera punctata. Lineage (NCBI taxonomy): Eukaryota > Metazoa > Arthropoda > Insecta > Blattodea > Blaberidae > Diploptera > Diploptera punctata. Next base: position 25,878 of record JASPKZ010007115.1, on the reverse strand, counting down.
TTTTTGATTTGATGTTTTTTCTGACCAAGTGTGAGTGGCTGCTGCATATTTTTCTACTTCTCCATTTTTGACATTCTTAAGATGTTCCTCTCTGGTTTCCAAATTTATTTTGTTTTCTCTATGTAGATTTTATCACAATCCTCACATTTCATCTGATAAATCCACGATTTGTTTTCTTCTTCCATTTCCTCATTTTGTGGAGCTTCGATGGATGATATGTAAATTTCTCAAAATATATATATTCTTCTTTTTCTTCAATGAATATGGAATATAATTAAATATAAAATCTTAATCAGATGTGCATTCAACAAATTTTTTAATGTATAATGGAAAATTCTACAAACAAAATTCAAGTCTTTCTATGGGGAACCCCATCCCCATTTTTAGCTAATCTATTTAGGAAAGTTTCAAACACAAGATAATTAATGGACATACTTTAATTTTTAAATTCTGATGTAAGTATGTTGATAATATAATTGCTATTGTGAATCTCAAACATATAGATGATGCTTTAAAATTGTTGAACATTCAGAGTCAAACTATAAAGTTTACTGGAAACTGAAATCAACAGACAAATACAATTTTTAGGTCTAAATTTTATAAGAAATGAAGAAAACAAGATAGAATTTGGAATGTATAAAAAAAATACCACAAACACACAGATAACTATATTAAAGCTTTTGGATTTAATCACATTGCTCACAAAAAGGTAGATTACAATAATCTGACAAATAGATTAGTAAACATTCCCAAGAACATAGAGAATTATGAAAAAGGAAAAGAAGCATATTTAACATAGCAATAGAATGGGTTTGAATAAACTATAATACATGAGAAAATAAATAAATTCAAAAGACAAAAATGAATCAATGAAAGTACACTTACAAAAGAAAAAGAAAAAAGTATAAAATTCAAGAAATTTACATATCATCCATTGAAGCTCCACAAATTAAAAAAAAATTAAAAGTTCAATACAACATTAACACCAAAAAATAACTTTAGCTTCAACAGAATAATCAAATCTAACAAAAATGAGAAAATGGAAGAAGAAAACAAATAAGGGATTTATCAGATAAAATGCAGAAATTGTGTACACAAGAGAAAAAAATTAAAAACCAGAGTGAAGGAATATCTTAGGAATGTCAAAAATGGAGAGGTAGTAAAATCTGCTGTAGCTGCTCAAGCTTGTTCAGAAAAACATCAAATCAAATGCGGGAATTACAACGTACATAGAGAAAGATTTGTGTTTAGATCGGTACTTCCTCCGGTAGCTCAGATGGTAGAGCACTTGGTCTAGAGAACCAAGGGTCCCGGGTTCAAGTCCAGGTCTGAGCGTATAATTTTTCTCTTCAAATATGATTTATCCATCATTGAGATGTATGAAATTAATAATAAAAACATCGAAAAAAAGGCTAAATTAATAAAATAAATAGAAAAACCCAAAGAGCTCACGGTTTGGGAAAAAATCCACATAAAAAAAACAAGGAGAAATTAATTTTGAAATTCCTGGAGAATGTATTTGATTTGGAGGTTCATCGGTCTACCAACAGATGGAGGAAAAAACAGTACATTATCACAACAGAACAACAGTCATGAAACTACTGAAGATGGAATAAAAGTTATTCTGAAACTGGTATATATTGAAGACAGCATTATGAGGTGGAGGTTATAATTTTTTAATATTTAAAATAAACCTCATACAGTTCTATAAAATTCAATTAAATCAGTGGACTTTACATAAAAGAAATTATACATATAATGATAAATATACACGCCCTACTGAATTACAAGCAACATTCTAGATACGATGGTAACAAAAGGGTTGAACTACTAACTGATGGTATGATCTTATAGAACCCATAGGTTTACTGCTACATTTACTAGGCCTCTCACTGGTTCCTGTCCTCAGCCAACAAAATCCACTTCATATCTGTGATGTCCAGTTCCCTCAGATTAATCAAAGTATTATCCTATCACTTATATCTAGATCTTCTTAATCATCTTTTTCCCCCCCAAGATTTTCTCAATGAAAATTTTGAAAATATTTCTACTCTCACCTATTTGAGCTATATTATTTGCCCATCTCAACTTAATAAACATGACAATATGAACTTGTTCATAGCTATGATTGGATACATGTAATGAAGAATGTATAACCCTGACAATTATTTTTCTCTCCAAAAAAGAATGTATCATTCAACGTGAGTTAAATTTAAAAACCCTGATATTACTAGGTATAAATTATGGTATTTCTCACCATGAAGCTTTCTCCATTCTCCATTTTTAATATTTATCATATGATCATATTTTTTAATACTTTTAGCTAAACTTCTTTCCTTAATTTAAGAGACCATCTTTCACAACCATAGAGAATCACAAGCAAGATTATTATCTCTTTCAAATTTTAATCTTTACTATAGATGTCAAAAAATCTATTATTAATGTAAAATCTAAATTAGCTAATATTAATATTTGATTTTATATTGTCTATCTTATACAATAGGGTGCCCCCTAGAGGAAGTGTTTTAACCAGGCTAATTTAGTTACACTTATTTACTCATAGATGTCTACAAGTGATATGGGATCAGCATATCTCCTCAGTGAGACACCTAGTAGGCAACCAAGGTATTATTTTGGATGGATAATAGTCAATAAATTTTGCACAGAGGCCTCTTTATTCAGGCTGGTGGTTCTTTTACGAGCCTGAAAATCTTTAGATTTGGGACCCACCAGGACTTGTCCCTTGGAATTTTCCATCTTAAAAATCCATTGACTCCGGCTGGATTTGAACCACATCCCTCAGAACATACAACTAGCCCACCATAGTTGACATTTTATATTATATGTTTTTGTGGATGATTAATATGTAATAGCATGGCTGATTATAAAAATATTATTTCTAGTTGGGGATCTGGAGCAAATCCTTGGGGACCAGAGAAGGAAGATCAGTTTTCAAAGCCCAATCACTGGGATGGCATGTTGGAAGTGGTTGGAGTAACAGGAGTAGTTCATCTTGGTCAGATACAATCAGGTCTTCGATCAGCTATGAGAATTGCTCAGGTAAGTTCTTATTTCTTTCTTAGATACAATTCTAATCTTATTGTGTTATTTTGATATTCACATTGTGCACATTCAGCAGGTAAAGCACTGTAAGAAAACTTAAGCCCTTTATGTACAGCATGTCATTCAGCAGACCACTAAGCTGCAGAACGCCCTTGCACCCATTGCAGAATAGAAAACATTTTCTGCATAAAGACAAATCCATTGCATGCATCTTGATCTGTTGGTTATGAAGTATATGTTTTATTCATATAATAAAGTTGGGAATTTTTACAGTATGAGGTTTTCCTAATCAAAAATCAAATAAATCGTGAATTCTTACCTCAAACATCTATGTTCTTTTCTTTATTGCAGTTCTGTGTTAAAAAACATAGATGTATGAGGTAAGAAGAATTTATATATCCTATGAGATATCCTATGGTAGTGAAGTGTGGACACTAAAAAGACAACCTGAAAGCAGAATAACAGCTTGTGAAATGAGATTCATGCACAGAACAGCGGGTTACACCAGATGGGATCGGAAAAGGAACACTGATATCTTAAAAGAATTGAAGACTATGCCAATTTTGGAATATATTAAACAGTACCAACTAAATTGGAAACACCATCTTGAAAGAATGAGTTCAAATCAGATCCCCAAAGCTGTTTATAATTATATACCAAGAGTATGAAGATCACTGGGCCATCCTATGAAACGCTGGAGGGAAAATTTTCTATCGGATCGTAACAGGCCTTGGCCTAATACTCGGAAGGAAGAAGAAGAATAAGAAGAATTTATGATTCATTTGATTTTTTATGTATGTTTTATGTTTATATATTCCGTTATTTACATCTGGACATTTGTATTTTGGGTTATTCATGCCAGTATTAATATCCAGAAGCAAATCTTGGATATTATATGAAAGAGATAGAATTAACCTTTACACTGCTACGAACGGGTATATCCGTTGGCAAAGAAAATGCTTGCCGTGCTATGGGTGTGTATATCCATTCTCAACTCCAAACGCCTGCTAGTTATATAATATGTATTGCATTGCTTTCAAACTAAGCAGGCATATACTGCCATCTCTTAGGAACTTAAATAAAGTTTTTCCATATTTCTCCCTGCATTGAGCAAGGAGGGTTTTAAAGGCTGGAAATATCTCAGCAGTGAAAAGGTTAAGATTCACTCATATACTATCCTCCTTAGAAGTACTATTTAGAATTAAATTACTTTTAGTCTGTTCATCTTACCTCAATATTAATGTTGATTTGTTCTTGAACATGTTTCGATTATATCATAATCATCATCAGAATTTTGCCCAGACTGGTTAGATTTATGTTGTACACCCTGGATGTCGATATCAGCCCCATCCTGTGGTTGGCCAAAGAACCCCCAAACAAGGTCACGCTCCATCGGTATTTCAAGCTCTTTTGTATTTTCTAGCATAATATAAATTCAGACACTAAATTATTAAAACAGTTAGAAAATACAAAAGAGCTGACTAATTGGGAAAAAATCTATATTCAGAAGAACAAAAACAGAGTTATGAATTTTGAAATACCGACAGAGCGTGACCTTGTTTGGAGGTTCTTTGGCCAATCACAGGATGGAGCTGACATCGACATCCAGGGTGTACAACATAAATCTAACCAGTCTGGGCAAAATGCCAACAATGATTATGATATAATTGAAACATGTTCAAGAACAAATCAACATTAATATTGAGGTAAGTTGAACAGACTAAAAATAATTTAATTAAAATAACGTCAAAATATCACTTCCTAAAATAAAATATTACTATTTAGAAGTTTAACTACAATGCAGTTTCATATGAGTACTACTAATTTACATTCCTAATAAGCAGTCTATTTCATGAGTTAAGAGATACTGAAAAAAATAGTTACTAGTGTATACACTTTAAAAGTAATACTTTATCTTGAAAATAATTTTATAAAATTTTCCTTAAGAAGTTTTCTTCCTTGTTGGATTTTTATTCTTTTTTAAATGATATTGACATTTTCATATCTTTGCTGAAGAATAATACTATGAACAAAAATGCAACAGAGCTACTATATTTTGTAGTCATGTGTAAATGCAAAGCATAGAGAAGGCCATGAAATCCAGCAGAGAGAATATTTTCTTTCTAAGTAATATACTATTTTATTAAGTCACTCTGCTAACTGCTAAAAGTAGTGTAGCAAGTTTAGCAGTGTAAGTTTCTGTTTATCAAACAGGATTTACCAGACTGCTGAACTAATTTTACTCTTTGAAATTCATCGGAGAACATTTTTTGACAACTCACCTCATAAATTTCATGTTTTTCATGATACTGCAGTTTCAGATGATATCACGTCCATCTTCAGCCATAACTCTCTGACTCAGTTGGAGTTATGGCTGAAGATGGATGTGATATTGTCTGAAACTGCAGTATCATGAAAAACATTAAATTTATGAGGTGAGTTGTCAAAAAATGTTCTCCAATTAATTTCAATGATTATACCTCATAATTTATTTTAGAATACCATAGGAAGTAACATTAAGGGTCGAATGTTTGAACGCATTAGACAGTAAAAGGCGTTCTCTGCTGAGAAAGTTTTATCCAAATACATTTTGCTTACTCAGAAATCTATTCATGCAATAATAATTGTAAGCTACCTGACGAGGTACCTTAAGATCATAGCTCAAGATAGAAACTTATCGTGAAAATCCCGAAGGGAACCGATGTAGTTTGAAACCTTTGCAGCTTTATCCAAGATGTCGGACCTTGAAGACTTTGATCATGTTTTTGGTATATGCAGAGAAGAGGCATTTGATAGAGTCTACCAAAGAATTCAACTGGAAGAACAGGAGAATCGGCGTAATATTGCGCGATGCAGACATCGTTGTATATTGTATTATTTGCAGGACGCAAGCATAAATGCGTTCCTCTATAGCAGACGAAAATAACGGAAGTGGTTTTATCGCTGAGAATTCTGGGTAATTCATTGCCAATATTATGAAAACGTCGACTTTCATGCATGACTGGTAAGTCGGCCGTTAATTCGATCTCAGCAATTGCTCTCGGTGAGTCAACTCACCAGTGATTGGAAGTAATTTGAGTAGAGACTAATGTATTTGCATGCGACCCTAAGAGGTTTATGGTGAAATTTAAATGTTTCTTACCTCTCCTCATATAAATTAAATTAAATAATTTAATTTCACCATAAATTAAACCTCATAGTGATTAATTCCTATAAAAGTTAAATTAAGAGGTTTGTTTAATAAATAAGACATTTTGTCTGTACATTCTTACCTCTTATGGTTGTTTTTTGTCGAACATATGTTTCAACAAATACAACCATAAGAAGTAAGAATGTACAGACAATAAGTAGCAATTAAGAGAGTAGTACTTCTATGAATCAAGCCCTAGAGCATTTTGTGAGATGATCTCCATCCATGATTGAATTATCCTCCTTACATAATGCACAAATTGGAGTTCTGTATATAGACATCTTATTTAAATGGCCTGAATATAAGTACAAATTACAAATCCTAGCTTTGCCACATTGTGTTCTCTGTAATGATCTCAACAGCTTCATGGACATGGCCCATCCATAAGCTTTTCCTGCCACAATTAAAACAGATGCACATAGATGACAACATACTACTGATGCAAATGAAGAGAATCCCAGAAATTTATTCTTCCTATTAATACTATTACTTTTAAAAGATTCAGTTTTTAAGTGTGTAAGATATAACTGAGTTATTTTTTTAAGTTTTTAAAGTGACTAAAATATTTTTTTACAGGGTGGCCACATAAAAATACATCTTAATTCAGACATCCCAGTGCAGGTGGATGGCGAACCATGGGTACAAAGTCCTGGGGATGTTGTTGTACTTAAATCAGCTCTCAAGGTAATTTCATAGTGTTATTAATAAAAACTGTATTTGTCAGTGTATAAGATACATGAGGTGCGGATAGAAATTTAACATAGCCTCAACATGACAACCCATGCTATTATGCATTACAGAAATTCTTGTCATCCCAACATCTCTCATACTTAAAATGTTTTTTCTTCCAATTATATTATATGGATGCAAAACGTAGTCTCTTTACTTTAAGGGAGGAGAGAAGATTCATTATTTGAGAATAAAGTTCTTATGAAAATATTTGGACTAAACAGAGAAAAACAGAGAGGTGAATAAAGAAAACTACATATCAGTAAACTACATGATCTTTATAGGAAACCAGATATAATAAGAACTCTCAAGTCTCATAGACTGCAATAGGTAAGACATAATGGTAAGAATAGAGAATGAGAGAGGGATATGGAAATATCTGTAAAAACAGAGGGAAAGCAACCAATAGGTAGACAGAGAATGAGGTGGGAGAATAATATTAACTATGATTTGAGGGAGGTTAATTATACAGGGAGTCCTGCGCCGTAGTCGAGTGGTTATGGTAGGAAGCCTTGGCACAGAGCTACGGGACTTGCACTGGTTCAAGTCTCCATGGGGGAAGAAATTTTTCTCATGGTATTTCAGCCAGTATGGGACCGGTGCTCACCCAGTATTGTGATGCATTTGGGTAGCTACATTAACTAGCAGTTCCAGGTTGGGGACTTGTCATGCTGACCACATGTCACCCCTACACTGGCTAGATGATCATCTACCTCTGTGATTGACACATGTGAATGTGAGGCCAGCAGCCGGATGGTAGGCTAAGGCCTTCTAGGCCTGTCGTGCCATGGAATTGTACAGAGAATTATTGGAAAACATTAGCTCAGAATATGGATGTATGGAGAGCTTATGTCCATGGCCATGAACCTCGGGTTTGATAGTACCAGTGTTTTAGTTAGTTAGATGTAAGACACATTTTTTTTATCTTCATAATAGGCCTTAAATTAGGCTGCATCTTTTAGAACCAATTTAGATCTGGACTTCTATATGTATAATTTTTTTTTAGCTGCTTGCACTCTAGTTTTCCCATTCTAAGATTTCAGGAAGTGGGTTTGGGTATAATCGTGAACAAATGAATGTATTATTGTCTCATTTGTTTCATTAACATTCAGCTTGACAAACATGTGCAGACTGTCTTTATTATTGTTTGCCACCAACAAATGACAGCTTCAACCATAAATAGTGCTTAGTTTAATTATTACACTCTATATAGCAGCGTATCAATTATTCAAAATTGCCAGCAAATATAATATGAAAATTTCCACTTCAAAATCCAAAACAATGGGAATGTGTGGAAAAAACATACAACGGGTGAAAATTGAGATTGATGGAAAAATTATAGAACAAGTGTCAGATTTCTCTTACTTAGGAAGTGTATTTGCAGAGTATAAGAGTGACATTGATTCAAAATTACAAAAATATAATAAAATGAATGGGGTAATATGAAGACATTTTGGTAAACAGATGAGGACAGAGACAAAACTAAGATTACATAACATCACATCAAAAGCTGCTCTAAAATACGGAAGTGAAATTTGGATTTTAAATAAAAGAAACTCTCATAAACTTCAAGTAAGCCGAATGCGCTTCTTACGATCATTGTTAGGAGTTAATAGACTGGATGACCAAAGGAACACTATTATCAGAGGAAAACTTGGAGTAACAAATTTAAATGAAAATATACAAAGATACCAACAGAAATGGAAAAATCATCTGAGGAGAATGGCAAGAAATAGACTTCCAAAAATTGGCATTCCAATATACCCCAACTGGACATAGGGACCAAGGAAGACCAAAACATCGGTGGAAAGATCAAGACCATCTTCGCTAGGTTTACCGTACAGGCCACATGGCCTAAAACGAATTTGTTCATGATGATGATGATGATGATTAATAATACATCTCTAACTCGAAAATGAGAAAGTGATGTTGCCATGTTAGTGACAGGAGACTTTTATCATGCTTATTGTATACTGAATATGCTTGATACTCCATGGTACGAGAAGCGTAAAAGGCCCATGGCCTACCAGCCAACTGCTGACTTCACATCCATTTATCATTTAGAGAGGTGGGCGAACATTAGCCAGTATAGGGGTGATTAGCTTGTCGAGTCCCCCAGCCATTACAGCTGATTTTCTCAACCTGAGTTGCTACTTGTTATAGCTACCCAAATTGCTCACAATGCATGTGGGCACCAATCTATTATTGGCTGAAATTCCATAAGAAAATTTCTTCCCCCATGGGAAATGAAACCAGCACAAGTCTCAAAGCTCTGCACTAAGGCATCAAATGCCTTAAACCATTAAACTATGGTATAGGATGAATATGCTTTATAAATTATTTTAATTGATTAATTAAATATACAATAGTACTTGCATTAGTTGTCGGTGTTAATGACATCTCTTGAAGAAACATTACTAGAGTACTGCCACGCTATACTGGGGGTCGTTCTCACCTTGTTTTTTAAATAAACACAATATATGTTCAAGTAAAAATTTCTCAATAACTTTATTTGATTCATATAAACTTTCAGTGACATTTTACATACAACTTGCTGCAATAATTAAATCTTTTATATTCATCAGAGAACATTTTTTGAAAACTCACCTCATAAACTTCGTGCTTTTCATGAAACTGCGGTTTCAAGTGTAATCATGCCCATACTCAGTCACAACTCTGACTGTTGAAATTCTTCGGCCATTGAATTACATCAGTCGGAGTTGTGACTGAGGATGGGCATGATTTTGCTTGAAACCACAGTTTCGTGAAAAGCACAAAATTTATGAGGAGAATTTTCAATAAATGTTCTCCGATTAATTTAAATTATTATACCTCATAATGTTTACTTCCCAACATTAATTAATATAATTAAATCTTGCTTACAGTTTATTTGTTGCGCAATTATTTCCAGTCTCTAATGATTTCACTTGCCGCAGTTTTTTATCTCAGTTCACTGTATCACTGTCCTAACATAACTTCTGTACAAGGAGGGTAGATGTGTAGAGAACCTTCTGGAATGGAAGGCTAGAAACATATAGAAATGTCTGTGCAGGTCAATTCACGAGTCATCAACAAATGATTTTTCTATCCACTAAATGATGCGAGATCCCTACTCTCACCGTTACCCCGCAATTCAAATGCTACTGTATAATGTGTCACAATACTGTACTGCATAGAAGTTACAACACCAAACTTACTGCACAAGGAGCTTACATATTCAACATTATATAATTTAAAAATCATCGGAGAAAATATTGTTTAAATAACTCACCTCATAGGATTCATGCTTCCATGATATCGCGATTTCAAACATAATCATGTTCATCGTCAGCCATGACTCCGACTGTTGAAATTCTTCGGCCGTCAACTATTCTATTGTCGCCATCTTCAGTGCTGCTATCTATGGTTGAATTTATGAACTTCGAAATCAATGTAATTTCGTTAGGGATATCAAAATTCATTGATCTATTTTTGTTTTTCTGAATGTAAAAAAAAAAATAATATATATATACATTCAGAAAAACAAAAATAGATCAATGAATTTTGATATCCCTAACGAAATTACATTGATTTCGAAGTTCATAAATTCAACCATAGATAGCAGCACTGAAGATGGCGACAATAGAATAGTTGACGGCCGAAGAATTTCAACAGTCGGAGTTATGGCTGACGATGAACATGATTATGTTTGAAATCGCGATATCATGGAAGCATGAATCCTATGAGGTGAGTTATTTAAACAATATTTTCTCCGATGATTTTTAATGATTATACCTCATAATGTTTACTTCCCAACATTAATTAAATATTATATAATTTATTCAGAAATTTTTACATCTCACCTCATAAAAATATTTATTTTGTACTGACTAGTTTCAAAGCCCATTTCCTTTATCACCAGCAACATTCCAACTGCTTGAAATTGAGTTGTTAACACAAGCCTATCTCCTGCCACCTGGTTCAGGTTGAATGAAGTTTAAGATGCTGGTGTTAAAGATTCAATTTCAAGCAGTCAGAGTGTAATTATTAATGAGTCAGAGTGTAGTTGATGATGAAGACAATGGTCTTTAAAATTAGTAAGATGAGAAATTCTAATTTTTATAAGATGAGGTGTAGAAATTTCCAATTCAATTATATAATATTAATATTTTGCCTCAAAGTGTTACTTCCCAATGGAATTTTTATTAAACTTGCATGTTATTAGCAGCACAGTGGCAAGAGAAATGAAATACTCAAAACGTATTCTGATTGATAAATCAAATTTGAAGAGAAAAATTATACGCTCAGACTGGGACCTGAACCGAGGACCCTTGGTTCTCTAGACCAAGTGCTCTACCACCTCAGCTACCTGAACAAGTACTGATCTAAACACAAATTGTTCTCTATATACGTTGTAATTCCCGCCCACCAAATGCTATGAAGCCTTTGCTTCTATCTTTGCAAATGGCGGCTCCTTTATTAAGAGGATATATTTGGGAATTATACATTACATTATAAATGCCAGTACAACTTTTTTCGATGTTCAGATTTACTCTGGTATTTATTCTTGTTCTTTAGGTTATACTCGTGAATATCTATTATTATTTTTACATTGAAAGCCTTCCTTTGGCCAGCAACCAATCGAAGGGACTATTATTATGCTTTCAAGTCTTATACAAGAATTTCCCGGAAAACGCTGGAGGGAAAATTTTCTATAGGATCGTAACAGGCCTTGGCCTAATACTTGGGAGGAAGAAGAAGAAGAAGAAGAAGATTTCCTTTAAATCTCTTGATTGTAAAGGGGGACGTTATAACCTTGTGATTATATCTAGATAGTTTAATGGTTTATTATTAATTTCATACATCTCAATGATGGATAAATCATATTTGAAGAGAAAAATTATATGCTCAGACCGGGACCTGAACCTGGGACCTTGGTTCTCTAGACCAAATGCTCTACGACCTGAGCTACCTGAGCAAGTACCAATTTTTTCTCTTCAAATATGATTTATCCATCATTCAGATATATGAAATTAATAATAAAAACATATCATGATGTTAAGCTAATAAATGGGAAAATAAAACATGGAAGAGAAACAGAGTGGGGAGAATAGATCAAATGAAGACTTCATGTTCCTTCCAATGCATTCCAGTTGTTCCATCACCATTTAATTGCTTTGTGTTTGCATTATCAAGTCAGTGATTTACTAATTTTGAGTAAAAACAACATTAATCATTCATGTCCACCATGCTTGCTCAGATGGTAGCATGCCTGCTTCCTGACTAGCGAGCCCAGGTTCAATACCTGGCAGGGTAAAAATTTTAATTGTAAAATTAATCTAATTATAAAATTTTCAATCTCAGGGCCACGAGAGGTGGTAGTGTACAATTTTTTTAATTGCTAGATTGTGTACCAGACTTCTGCATTAATTTGCAAACCCCTCCTCAGTACATATGTTGAGAAGGCATGTGGTACTATTGATAGAAATTAGTCCATCAGATTGGGATGTTAAGCAGGAGTAGGCTACATGGCAGTACCAGGTTTCACCTTCTCCCTTCTCATCATCATCCCTCATACAACCCACTTTACACTACATAAACATACACTCATTCTGTACTCTTCTTTGTACACATTACAAGAATACATCATCTACGTAAAGTGGTCTGTTGAAGTGGCATGTAACTTGAAAATAGACGACATTAATACCATCTATTCATCCAGTGCAGAACCTGAAGCGCAAAAAGTGCAGTGGGTGGGATTAGAACACACACATTAACTCAAGTTTTTTGTGTCTGTACTATCTTACCTCATAATGTTGATTTGTTCTTGAAAATATTTTTGATTAGAAGACTAATCGAAACGTTTTCAAGAACAAATCAACATTAAATTGAGGTAAGATAGTACAGACTCAAAAAACTTGATTAAAAGAACCTCAAAATATTACTTCCTAAAATAAAACATTACACACATTAACTATTTGTAAGTTTACAATGTAGAAAAAAGCAACATTCTTATACCATATGTTTTAAACTCTAAATATTAAATATGCTGAAGTACACGACAACAGATCAGATGAATGTTCTTATCGGCGCTCAGTTGGTGTAATTGATATTATATTGATGTACCAAAATCAGAGATCCAAGGTTCAAGTCCCGGTTCAAGCATTAATTTTTCTTTCTTAAATTAAATTTTGGAGGCACACCATAGCGTAGAGGTTAAGGCACTGCACTACAAGCCGGAAGGTCAAGGGTTTGAGTGTCGGTAGGGTCAGGATTTTTAAACTGACCCAAATCTTCTGGCAGCACTATGGCCCTGGGGTCGACTCAGCCTCTAATGGAAATGAGTACCAGATGCTTGTTCTGGGAATTAAGACAGCCGTCATGCAGGGCTGACAACCCAGCTGACATCAAGTGACCCGATTGTCCAGAAAAGTGGGAGCCCTAACATCCTACTACCCCAAGGGCCTCCTGAGGCCTGTAGTGGGATACCTTTACCTCTTTTTTAAATTAAATTTTACCAAGGATTGGAAAGTTTTAAATGAAATAAAAAAACATCAAAATATGAAGCTTTACTGGTCAAAGGTAATGTATAAATTCTCAGTAAAACTACTTCTGAATAGAAGACATCATTTGGCATGTTGGTAGCGACAGCTATTGGCCTTTGGACGAACGAGAATTGTATGAGTAAAAAGATATTTTGACATTCTTATCGGTGTTCGGATGATATAATTTTGTATCATACTGATGTACAGAATCAGAGATCAAGGATTGAAGTCCTGGTTCAAGCTTCGAGTGTTAATTTTTCTTTCTTAAATAAAATTCTATCCAGGATTGGAAAGTGTTAATTTAAATGAAAACATCAAAATCATTTTGGAGCTCTGCCAATGGAAAAAAGCTATACAACTTTGGCATTTTCAGACAGATTTCTTTGTGTACACTAAGTGAAAGAAAGCATCCACAATGGGGAAAATGTGCAAATTGTCAGAATTAGAGGTTATTTTCCATAAATTTCCTTCCTTATAGTAATTTTTTGAGTACTACTTATACAAGCAAGCATCTTATACACTGAGAAATATGGTAGTTAAACTGAAAGAGGTAAATAAAATTAATTTGAGAGAGAAAGAAAGGCATGATAATCTTAGGAGCATGCTTTGAGGTAAACAAAATACAGAAAATGTTTTGATGTTTAGGATAATGTAGCTAAATTCCAATAATTTGTTATATATTTTTAATTGTCTGTGCTTCATAATAAATATTAGTGATTGAATTCTCTTTTGAATGTGTGGCTGGAAATAAAAAAAATTATAAAATAGGGAAAGAACTTGAAAACTGATTTTATATATGAAAACAATAATTACATCAGTCTGAACAAGTGATTAAGCAATTAAAATCTTGAGAATTTCTGGAAATTTGCCAGAAGAAATATTAAACAATATAGTATACTGCAATAATGAAAATATTTTTCTTTATTCCAAATTTTTTACATGTTTCCAAAATATATACACAATTGTTCTTATTAATTTTTTTTTTGGGTATTTATAGTTATGCTTTGACCATGATGCATCTAAAATCTATGGATATACACCAGGGACCTATTCCACAAAAGTATGGTGTAATATATAATTAATTGCAAGTAAAAATTCTTGTAAAGTATGGAGCTATAACTTTCTCTTCCACAAAATAAGGAACAAGATATGTACATTATTGTTAGTAGAATGATATAAGTGACATCATAAATTATATGGTAAAACAGCTGTTTACCGTGCAACGTCATTCCTTGAATTGGGTTACGTCAACCTTCTTGCTATTAATTTTGTATTTTAACACACAGAATATAATAATATTTCTCATAATTGCCTAACTATTTCATCAGCAATAACAGCCAATTAAAAAAACTCTTCTGTGCATTTTGACAATTTTTAAATGTAAACTGCATAGCTATGTCATAGTATCAATGTAACCAACAGAAGTTTGCAGAAAAACACTAAACACAATTTGAAATTCTTTGATTTCATATGTTATCATAAGTAATGCCACGAGTGACTTCCAAATTATTGATAAATTCACGAGTCACGAAGTGATGAGTGGATTTATCTAGAGGATTTGGAAATCAAGTGGCATATGTTAGGACTATTTAACAAATAAAATGAAGCTGTTTACTCAAAAATCATTATTTAAATATAATTATTTTAAAATATTCATATATTTAATGTAAATGGCAATGTTTGAAAATAAATGAGAAATGTTTGGTTATGTTTCAATTGTTCATCACTGTCCACCGCTGTGGTCTTGAGGTAGCGTTCTGCCTTGTCACGCAGCAGGCCTGGGTTTGATCCTCGGTCAGGGCAGTTTTTCTGGGTGAGGTTTTTATCGGGGTTTTTCCTCACCTGTAAGACAAGTGTCAGGAAAACTTTAAGGCCCAAACGGTCCCCGAAATCATATGGCCATCATCATCATTATCATCATCCTTAACATTATCATCATCATCATCATCATTCACCAGTGTGGAAAGCAACGGGAAGTTACCACACCTACAATTCCCTAGTAAAGCTGCAAGCATAGCATAAAAATGCTATGATTGCAGTGAAGGACCTACCTTCGGGCAGAATTACTATGGATAGATGTTCTACATGCAACTTGATATTACTATTTATTGCCAAATAGGATCATAATATTGTAAGAATGCACCCTAGTGGTGAAAAAATGAAAGACATCAAACTATATATTATATCCAACAGTATAGGTTATTCATTCTTTTTTTTTTTTTGAAATAACTAAGTAAAATCAGTATTTAAAAACACAGTAATTATTGAACACACAATTATCAAATGTATAGGTCGAAGGAATCTGTTCATTATTCGCTATATTCAACATATTTGTTAGAGAGTCAGTCACTGCAAAATAATGTTCTGACCTGTTCAGAATATTAAAAAGAAGGAACTTTCTTTATTTTGGTAATCAAAATTTGATAATTATCGAGGTGAAACACGACTATGATTGGTTGTAAAACAAAATCATTGAAATGTGATTGGTCATTGACTCTCATTTGGGGCATGAGTTAAATAGTCTATATAAATACTTATCAGTACTTGAATTATCCATTAAATACATATTTCAATACAATACAATACAAAACTTACTTCTGTCTGCTAAAGAACATCTTAAATCTGCTACATCTATTTGCAACATTACAAGTCTCTATTTTTTTAAAAAGAGATAGTATTAATATAAAATCTAGCTAAAATGTACACTAATAGTGAATTAAAATGACTCTTTAACTCATGCCCCAAAATGGGAGTTAATGATCAATCATATTTCAGTGAATTTTGTTTTACAGCCAATGACAGTTGTGTTTCACCTCACTCTTTATTAAATTCTCTTTATCACCTCCTGCTTTTGTGATAAAGAAAGATCCTCCTTTTTAATATTCTGAACAGGTCAGAGCATTATTTTGCAGTGACTGACTCTCCAACAAATACATTGAATATAGCAAATAATGAATAGATTCCTTCAAACTACACATTTGATAATTGTGTGTTCAATAATTGTGTTTTAAATAATGATTTGAGTTGTTTACTAAAAAATAAATTAATAACCTATAATGTTGGTTATGATATACAGTTTGATGTGTTTCATTTTATTCTCCACTAGGGTGCATTGTTACAATATTGTGATCCTATTTGGCAATAAATAATATGATCAAGTTGCAATGGATAAATGAAACATAATCACACATTTCTGATTTGTTTTCAAACATCGCTGTTTACATTAAATATGTAAATATTTTAAAATTACTATATTTAAATAATAATTTTTGAGTAAACAGCTTAATTTTATTCATTAAATAGTCCTAACAAATGCCACTCTTGATTTCCAAATCATTTAGATAAATTCATGAGTCACAAAGTGACTCGTGAATTTATCAATGATTTGGACATTACTTATGATTTTTTTTTTTACTTTCTTTATGGACACAATTTTATATTATCATTAACATCACTTCCACAGTGTATTTCAATCAATTATTTCTTGTACTAAATGAATGAAGAATTTAGTTTAATATTTTCTGGAATTAACACTATGAGGTTTGTTTAATAATCTTAAAGAATCAGAAAATTAGGATTCTGAAAACATGTTCTCAAAAATTCTACAAATTATGAGGTGAGATGTAAATTTTCCAATTCTTTAAGATTACTGAAGAATTTAGTGTTTAAAATCATTAATATTCTTTCACTTGTATAAAAATATGTACAAGCTACAAGAGTCTTAATACTAATACATCTGGGGAATAGAACAGGGAAAATTCACTTGTACTCTTGTAAGTATGGAGTAATAATGTACAATTCTAAAAGAAAATTTTGTAGAACACAACATTTTTAATACTTATTGATAGTTACAAGTGAATATGCTTGTTTTGCTCCAAGCAATGAGACGGATCACGAGGAGCGCTTTGCATGTTTTGTTTTGATGCTGGTGTTGCGTATAGTTCATAACAAATACAAAGTGTAGCACCTACTATTATTTATATTATCTGAGTGTTGAAATGCAGTCATGAACTCTGTACTGGGGTATTATGAATCATACTTTTGATTTTTATTCTGAAAACAATAAGAAGTGTGGTTTTCAAAACCCGATATCTACATATTCATTATGCTGTAGATACCTGATTTTTAGCAGCCATAACTAATTATCATAATATAAAGTATGATGCTATTGAAGCTGGTTTTAAAAGTAAAATATTTAGAATCTTTTTCATAAGTAATGCCACTAGTGATTTCCAAATTCTCTAGATAAATTGGAAATCACTCGTGGCATTTGTTAGGACTATTTAACGGATAAAATTAAGCTCTTTACTAAAAAATAATTATTTGAATATAGTTACCGGTGTTTTAAAATATTTATATAGTTAATGTAAACGGTGATGTTTGAAACAAATTAGAAATGTGAGGTTATGTATATTCACTGCAACTCGATCATATTATTTATTGTCAAATAGGATCGCGATATTGTAAGAATGCACTATAGTGGAGAAATAATGAAACACATCAAACTATTATAATCAACATTATAGGTTAATCATTTATATTTTGAATAAACAACTCAGTAAAATCACTGAATCTATTCATTATTTGCTATATTCAATGTATTTGTTGGAGAAAAATAATGGTCTAACCTGTTCAGAATATTAAAAAAGGAGGAGCTTTCTTTATCACAAAAGCAGGAGCTGATAAAGAGAAATCGATAAAGAGTGAGGTGAAATACGACTGTCATTGGTGTAAAACAGAATTCATTGAAACGTGATTGGTCATTGACTACCATTTGCGACATGAGTTAAATAGTCAGAAAAATATATCCAAATTGAACAATAACTACCTATTGAAATATTAAAGTAATATATTACTTGATGGCTCAAACTAGATTTGAAGTAGATGTCAGATTTTGAAAAAAACCACCTCTATAAAACAGTTACATTAACTTATTAATAGGTAATGGTACTCATATACTATTAATTTGAAAGTGAGACATTTCCTGCTAGAGTGCTGTCCTCTTCTTCTGCAGTGTATGTTGTATTTCCATTTCTTGATATGGCACTTTCTGTCTCCTTCATGGTGTCCGTTGATTCACTACTGTAGCTGTCATCGAAACCTACATTGATTATAACCTGTTCCACTTCCTTTTGTTTTAACCCATCCTTTATCGAATATTCCTCCACTATTACTTGGTGTGTTTGAACAGCTTTTTTCCATGCATCTGCTGTGACAGTATTAAAAATATTTGGGACATTTCTTTTAAAGGAACAATGGATATATTGACCCTATATTTCTCTGCTATCTCTTCTTTGTTTGGTTCTTCTGTATTCTAGGAGATTCAGGTCTGGATGGTATGGAGGTAATCACAGCGGTGTAGATCCCTCTTTCAAAGAATGTAATTAATTTTTATTGTATGTGTTTTCTGGTATTGTTGGACAAGTGTACAAGCTCACTTGTCTGCAGACATACATCAAATTCAACCCTGTTTCTTTGAAGCCAACCTATGATTTCATGTTTATATGCCATTGTGAGAGGTTATCTGTTAGGCTTTTTTTAATTTAATATTAAAAATATTGCCTCACCTCATATTTTGTCTTCTTTTTAGACCAGTTAGAGAATAATTATTCCATTATCAGTATTTTCATGACCATCATTCTATCATGATGATGCAATGCTTCTTTCTCCATCTGTTGGTAGACTAATGAACCTCCAAATCAAATCACATTCCTCGGAAATTTCCAATTTTATTAATTTCTCCTTATTTTTTAATGTAGATTTTTTTTCCCCAAACCATATATTCTTTAGATGTTTCAATGTATTTTATTAATTTAGCTTTTCTTTCAATTTGATGTTTTTCTGACCAAGCATGAGCAACTATTGCAGATTTTTCTACTTCCCCATTTTTAACATTCCTAAGAGTTAATTCATTGTGATTTTCAGATTTCTTTTTGTTTCCCTACATAGATTTTATCACAATCCTTACATATTGTCTGATAAATTTATTTCCTTTGTCCTTTTTTTTCTCATTTTTGTTGGATTTGATTATTCTATTGAGACTAAAGTCATTTTTCAGTGCCAATCTTATGTTGTACTTTTTGAATTTTTTTAAAACTTGTGATGATTCATAGGATGATATGTAAAATTCTTAACTTTTATATAATGTTATACAATGATATGTAAACCACTTGAATTTTATATAATTCAAGAGGTTTATATATCATCCTATGAAAGATCACAAAAAAAATAATAAATTCAACATAAGATTGACATCAAAAATGACTTCAGTCTCAATAGAATAATCAAATCCAATAAAAATTAAAAAACAGATAAAGAAAATAAATCATGTATTTATCAGATAAAATTTGAGGATTCTGATGAAATCTACATAGGGAAAACAAACAAAAAATTAAAAATTTGAAAACCAAAGTGAAGGAATGTCTTAGGAATGTTAAAAATGTGGAAGAAGATATGCAGAAGCCGTTCACTCTTGGTCAGAAAAACATCAAATTGAAAGAAAATCTAAATTATTAAAACAAATAAAGAAACCTAAAGTGCTTATGATTTGGGAAAGAAATCTATTTAAAAAAAAACAAAGAATAAGAATTAATGAATTTTGAAATTCCTAGGGAATGTGATTTGATTTGGAAGTTAATCCATCTACCAACAGATGGAGGAAGAAGAAGTGCATTACCATGGTAGAATAATGGTTGTGAAAATACTGATGATGGAATAAAAGTTATTCCGAAACTGGTCTAAAAAGAAGACAAAATATGAGGTGTAATTTTTAATATTAAATTATTAACACCTTATAGTGTTACTTCATACTAAATTGAAAAGTTTATTAAGATGTTTATTGTGGTAGGTTGCATTGTCAAAAACTACTGTGCTTTGTGGTGGGACTCTTGGGATAACTTGCTTCCGCAGTTCATGTAGTGAATTTATATGGTGTTCATTTCATTGTAGTAATCACCACTTTTACTTTTTGTATTATACAATTGGAATGCACCTGGAATAAATCCATCCAGCTTGTTCAACTGAGTCATTTGAAAACACCCCTCATACATTAACATCTCTCAACATTTATGCATTGTGTAATGCATTTGAAACCATTATATCATCAATATATATATATATATATATATATATATCACTGGCTCCTTATCTTTCTATTTGTTCTTCTACAAAAGATGAAGGTATATTGATATTTTGTAATAATTGTTGGTGTTTCTACTAATACATGTCATTTAGTTTTTGCACTTTTGAAATTTAAATCCATAGATAAATAATGTTATGAGGAGTTTTCTCTAAAACCTAAAAACCAATTTCTATTTTACAAAATTGCAGTAGTTTATTTAAAGTTGGAATTTCTTTATGTACCAAGTAATAATTTTGAAATTGCCTCCGAATAATACTTTTATCCATATCATCCAATTAAAGTTTAATATATGTAGGAAATGACACTATGAGGTTTCTTTTAACCCATCAGCGTGGGAGAATTTAAATCCCCCTGATGGTTCTCAGCTGCAGGAGGATTCCTTAAATTTGTAAGTTAGAAAACAAAATTACACAATTTGAAAATGAGTTACGTTATTAATAAAAGGGTAATCTTTCCTCTACAAAATGATATTACTTAATCATTTATTTAGTGAACCTTTTCTGAAAAATAAGAACTAGTTCCAGTAAAGAAATCATGCGGGCGGTGCACGTCACTCCTCGCTGATGGGTTAATTATTAATGAGTTGGATATTTTGACCACAAAACGACAGTTGGAAGCATCGATAATGTCGCGCAAAAGTGACGAAACCTAGGTCTGCATAAAAATCAAGAAATATGAGGTGAGTCAAAATATCCAACTCATTAATAATTCAATTAAAGTTTATTTATAGACCATTTATTTTATGTGTCAAACATTTACCTTGTTATTCTGCATATAATGCTCTGTGTTTAGTGGTGTAAGAACTCATAATTCACCACTCGCCACTCTGTCTCATCGTTTGGATTCATAGTAAAGCATTACACCATACATTTGTGGAATAGGGCCAGTATACTGTGTATGTTTATTGTTGTGTGTAGTCATGTGTTTATTATATGGTATATTGAATTCATTTTAATACATTCTAAAATAATAGTGAATTGTATTCGTCCTTTTGTCTAGTATAGGTTATCATTTATGTCACATTTCAGTTAGGTTTTTGCCTCCCTCCTATTCTGGAGTTAGCGAATTTAAATTGCATATGTTTTGATTAAGGGCAAGATCATAAAAAAAAAACTTTCTGACTAGTCAGCTGTGGGATTTGAATTTGATTCCTCCACAAATCTTAAATCTTACCATCTGAGCCAAATTGTTTATTTCATGTAATTAAAATGTTCTGAATTTATTCAGGGATGTTATTTTCCTTTACAACAGAAAATTGTGCCAGCTTGACTTGCATATAGCTCAACTTATTCCATTATTCGTCCCATAACTCTGAGATAGTGCACAATGCACTAACAGTTTTAAACATTAAGTGTTGAGCCTAGCGCTGGTATGTCTTTAATGAGAAACAAGCCTTGGCCCTTGTAGTATTTACTTTACATCCAGGGAAAATTATGGAAAACCCTGGTTGGAACAGTTATGGTCCTTTGATCATGTTCCATGTAGAGCATAATATTTCTGGTTTATGAGCCTAGATTATGGGTTTTGCTTTGGTAGAAGGTTCGGAAAATGATTGTTGAAACTGTATATTGATTAGTTATAACTATCTATGCCTGAAGTTCATTACATCCAGTGTGTGTTATAAGCAGTTGTGTTCTTGATTTTGTAGCACAAAGACAGTTCATTTATGTGTTGTGTGAACTAAAGTAGTCGGCCGTGGTGGACTAGTGGTTATGCTCCTTTCCCCTGGTCCCGAAGGTCGCAGGTTCAAACCCGGCCGGTGTCGATGGATTTTTTAGGATGGAAAAATCCAAGGAGCAAGTCCTCCGGGAGGGACTTTAAGCCGTGGGTCTCGAGTCTGAAGATTTTCAGGCTCATAAAAAATCCTTAAGCCTGAATGAAAAGGCCTCTAAGCAAAATTTACCAAATTTTCCCATCCTAGTACTACCTTGGTTTCCTACATGTCAGTATGAGGCAGAACGCTGACCACGTTCACTCAAAATGACATCTATACGAAAACAAGTGTAACTAAATTAGTATGGTTCAAATTCTTCCCTGTAGGGGGAGAGCACCTAAATCTCTGTAAAGGGAAAACATAGGCTTACAATATGACAGTTCATTTATGTGTTGTGTGAACTAAAGTCCACAATTAACAATGTGTCCACATTATTGTACTGTGTTATTAAAACATGTGTATATGATTACGCCCACAGTAAATATTATTTAAGAGAACATGTATATTTGTATAATACATACATAAAAATCACTGTGTAAGACTAGGCGAAAATTCCAAATAAACTCACACCTAATTGCAGTACAGTATGAAACCTTTTAAAGAAATTCAAAGAAATTGGATCAGTGAATGATCGAATGAGACGTATAAATTGCTATGGCTTTACAGAAGAAAACTTGATAAGATATGTGCTAGACAAGAGATCATCCTCAAAAAAATCTCTTGGGCATTTAGCACAGGAAGCCAGAGTATCTGTGTCTTCTACTAGGAAAATGACAAAATTATTGGGTTCAACATCTGTTATAAGCACGGCAATTAAAAATATTAAGAACATGAATGAAAACATTACACATCACTGCAGATATGTGGGCCACTTCACCAGCAGTTGAGGCACAAATGCAACAGTAAAACTCGCACCATTTTCTGATGTAGAAGACAATAATGAGAATTTATCAATCATATTGTTTAAGTTAGTTTTTATTTAAGATTAAATTAAAATTCTTCATACCTCACCTCATTTGAAGTTTTGGCGGCTTTATCTTCAGCACTTTCTCGTTGACTGATGTTATGTCAACCAGAAGAACTACTTCTTCAGTACTTTCTCGTTGACTGATGTTATGTCAACCAGAAGAACTACTTCTTCTGATTGACATAACATCAGTCGACGAGAAAGTACTGAAGATGAAGTTTCCAAGGCTTCGAAACCACAGTCTAATTAAAAGACTGGATATGAGGTGAGGTATGAAGCATTTTAATTTAATCTTAAATTAAACCTCATAGTGATTTTTCCTATAAAAGTTCAATAGTTTCATTTAATGGCTCTCTTTAAAACTCGGGTCATTAGTGTTGCTATTTAAATCTGGACATAGTAGGGCCAACAAATTTTGGTAAGAGGATTCATTTTCTATTTATAGATAAGTTAAATAACTAAACTGAACATTTTAACATTGTAACGAGTAAACTATAGATACCAGCAAAATACTAACAGTTGAGAGAAACTCAGTTCTTGCAACATTTCAAGGGGTTAAATAATCATATATCTCCCTGTAATGAAGCTAGGCAGTTAGTAATCATCAACTTTTATAAGATTCATGATGTGTTCCGTTGAGGTTTATTCAAAATTAATATAAAATTATAGAATATTCACCTGAAAGGTCCGTCTCCTCAACTTAATTATCATTTAACTGTAGCGCTTTCGGGACTTGTCCCATCATCGGCAGGATTCAAAACTGGTGTTTCACTGAAGATCTGGTAGAGGGGGTTGCATGTATTTGCCTGATAAACGAAAACGAACCAAATACATGCAACCCCCTCTACCAGATCTTCAGTGAAACACCAGTTTTGAATCCTGCCGATGATGGGACAAGTCCCGAAAGCGCTACAGTTAAATGATAATTAAGTTGAGGAGACGGACCTTTCAGGTGAATATTCTATAATTTTATATTAAGTTAGTAATCATTGCCTACCCCTTTCCTCAAAGGGGAAAATTCAAAATTTTATCAGGTGGAGTCCATTAATTGGTCAAATGCACTAAAATGAACTGCTACAATAATTTGTGCATTTTTTTTTACTATTTTTGTTTGAATTACAATACACTGTCACCTGCACTGGGGTCCCCAAAATTTGTTTTCCTAATTAGATACCAATACCAGAAAAAATGTCAGAAATGTAAAAATTGTATATTTCAAAATATCCTTTATGGATTTCCTTTGAATAGAGATTTTTTAAAACTGAACTGAATATACATTTCATATTTAATGAGATTCTCAAATACTGCCTCATAAAAATAGTTGCTTTAATGTTTTTGTATCAATATTATTCTTTATTATTTTGAAATATTGAATTCATTGTTTTTTTGATAAAGTTTAGATTCTTCTTCACAATTTAAGGTTATATTTCCATTCCCATAAATGACTGTATCATGCCTTTCCTTATCTCTCTGTTCTGTGTACTTGTAATAATATTTACGATATAAGTAATTTGTGAGAAGAGATATTTGTGTTTTCAAATTAATCACATTATTGGTTGAATGGAATAAAAGTTATTTGCTGGATAGAATAGAATAGCATAGAGAATAGTAATGTTTATGATTCGAGCTAATGTGAGGCTTTTGTTATGGTTTCTAAGTTTGAGAATATTTAATGCTAGAATAGACGCATTATAATTATACCTCGGATTTTAGGTTTTACGCCTATTTTTTCCTGAATGAGTAAGTAAATCCAATGATATAGATACAAGTTTTATGAAAAGTTACATCACCTGGAAGAAATTAATTATAACTAAAATGCCCATTGACACCTATTTTGTGACTTTTGCATCTAAATTACTTTTTTTAATTTTACTGTGCCTAAAATGCCTATTTTACCCATTGTAATTATTTAGTGTTTTTTTAAACCTAAAATTGTCATTTTAAAATTCAATTCACATATTTATCCCTAGTATAATATTACTAGGAGTTTGGAAATCTTCAGAATTTTATCAGTTTCAAAAATGTAAAAAAACAAATATAATATTTTACTTTGTTTTCAATAAATAGATTTATTCAAGTTAATTAATTTTATTTATTTTATTAATTTCATAATTCTTACATGCTTTTTGATGTAAAATATTTTTATGTATTTTTAAAAGTTAAGATAGTATTTAGAATCTGCTTTACAGTTTTTAGGGCCTATTTTAAGTACCTCAATCTCCATATTTAGAGCCTAAAAATCCAAGGTTTAATTGTAACATTGTAGTTGTGGTAGAGCTAATCTTTCTTTCTCCTGTTGGCATTGTTGTTTTCTTGCTATTGGTAACGCACCTTCTCATTGTTAGATTGTCTTGAACCCAATTCCCATCATTAAACATATACAGGATGTAACAAAAAGGTTGGGACTAATTTTACGGGGTTTGTAGGAAAGGACATGAAGTAAGGAATTTATAACTGGTGAAGGCTCCTTTTGACAGTGTGTCACTGTACACATATTACCCTTCCATTTCTATATGTAAGCACTCTTATCAAGTGTGATTTGTGCTGCTT
>JASPKZ010007110.1:0-36899 GCA_030220185.1 Diploptera punctata | reverse complement strand
AGGCGATTATATGATATTTAAAAATCGGTTGTAATTATGAATGATTTCACATGGGTATGAAATTCGGTGGCAATGAAATTTATTTATATTTTTGTTGAAGATATTTTATTATAACACATCGTAAGAGACTATCTAGACTGTTTCGATTCTTTCCCATCACTTAATAGAATATATCGGCTATATAAGCTAATATAACATCTTCACGTCGCCCTTCCTCCTCTCTATCATATGTCTTTCTACTTTGCTCTTAAAAGTTTAGAATATAGGTTATAAAAATTCTATATATCTCTAATGTGAAATACTGTAAAGCTGTACGACAAAGCGCAGTAATGTAGAATTTTATGGTACGTTGTTAGAAGGAAGGTACAACAAGGCATTGTAATTCGACAATCAGACTTGGTTAATTGTGGGGGAACTCATGAATCTTGACACAGTCGAGAGGAAAGCCACAGTGTGAATCCGTCCGATGTGACACCAAATCCGAAACTAGGACCGCTCGGGGCAATACATTACATGAGAATGTTCTATTTAGGGGAATGCGCTGGATTTAAAATGTTTTAGAACTTAAATACCTCTGTACATAATTTATCCACATTTATTGTTTTCAATAATAATAATATAATAATAATATATAATAATATTGTAATTATTAATATTATTGTTTTATAGGAGCCAGATATAATGAGAACAGTTTAAGTCTCGTAACTGCGATGGATAGGACATGTGGCACGAATGGGTAATGAAAGACGTGCATGGAAGCTTCTTGTAGGAAAACCAGAGGGAAACGCCCAGTTGGTAGACCAAGAATGAGTTGGGAGAATAACATTATCGATGATTTGAGGGAAGTATATTATACAGGGGATGATTGGAAAACATTAGCTCAAGATAAGATGTATGGAGAGCTTTTTTTCCGTGCGGCCATGAACCTATGAGTTTCAATGGGCTAGTGTGTTCGTTTATTATAATTATGTAATTATTTATAATTGTTTTATATCGTTAAATCTGGCTTATTTGAAGATATTAATAGCAACACCAAGCACGCGTTCGTACCCGCTCACACACACAGGTTATGTAATTTTTCCAGCAACACTATTATTATTGTTATTTTTATATAATAAATAATAATAATAAATAATCATAATAATAATAATAATATAATAATATAATAAATAATAAGAATAATCATAATACTATAATAATAATAATAATAATATAATAATATTAATATTAATATTAATATTAATAGATATTATTATCTTATTATATATATTATTATTATTATATTATTATAATATTATTATTATTATATTAATATTATTATTATTATATTATTATTATTATTCATTCTTATTATTATTATTAATATTATTATTATTATTATTTATTATTATTATTATATTATTATTATTATTATATTATTATTATTATTTTATTATTATTAATATTATTATTAATATTATTTATTAATATTATTATTAATATTATTATTAATATTATTATTATTAATTAAAATATTCATATTAATATTATTATTATTTTAACACGGGAAAGTAAATAAACCGATGTTATTACCAACATGCAAATAAACTAATCTCCATTACAGGAACCTAATGTTTACAAAGGTAACTAAAATACTTCAAAACTTGAAACAGAAATTATTTATGTAAAGATAACCACAGTATTTTAGGCTTTGGTGGTCCGGCCTCATGGATTTATTAAAATTTGTATGTAAAGGTTGGGAAGACGTGGTTTTCTTCGGTATGAAGATTAAACCGCCAGTTGTTAATTTAACTTTTGTCATTATATTATGATTTATTAACTTATAACTAAGCATCCAGTTTTTATTATCGAAGAAGCTAAAATTATCTTATTTCAATCCAAATTCTCCGCTTTTATATATCTCTAAAATTCCCATTTTAAGTTTATACATTTTTACTGAAAAAAATAAAAGCATGCAGCGTAAGCCAAGTTACTTCGCGACTTTAATTTATAAGTTTTAACGTAAGAAGGATAATATTGACAGCACTCGAGCCTAATATATTTATCTTCACTATAAACTATAAATTACCATTTTCAACTGTCTAACATGACACTGAACAATGAACTACTTTGACGGATTTTCAGAAATGAAACCTCTTCTCTTCGAGTAAATCCTCTTGAATAGTCTACTGAAAGAACTGCGCTTCATATTACAACAAGATACAAAATATATTGCAGTGAACTAGCATTCTACAAACGTAATATTTACTTACTTATAGAATAACATAGTTTAATGCGATTAAAATTAGGTAATAATATGTTCTAAAAGTCAATATTAGATAGGATGTTTATAGTCCTATTGAATTTACATTACTGCATATGAGGTAGATCAAATATTTTGGTGATTTTATACCACAATGCCACCAACATAAATTCGAATTAACGCACAATTTATTGTTGCAGTATGCGAATAATTACCTAATAATTACATATAAATTCCAATTCTAGCATGAGATCAGAATAGACCTTAAAGTCTAATCCGTGATGCTGATAATGATGATAATGATTACATATAAATCTTTTTTCCAAAAAAAAAGTGAAAAAAGCCTTAAAATGAAGTGAGAAGTTGAGCGGAAACTAATCTAATATCAGCATATTTATAATGTAAATATGTATTAGTCATTGCTCAGACAATGTACCAACCTATCACAAAAACCCGCTAACAAATAAATTAACTCTAAACTAATCTGGTGTACAACTCGCCCATTTTCTCACCCTAACTTGTCCATTAATGTAGGTAGACACTTGGAATAGAATCCCCTTATATGTGAGCGGAAACACGTGTTATCACATTGGCCCAACATAACGCTAAATTTCACTTATTTTCCAATCGAATATTCACTGATGGCATAGAATAGCAAATATTTTTTTTGAGATCATTGAGATATGAATAGAATAAGTTCGTTCCCAAGATTTGGCGTATTTACTCATAGAAATTTTATATATTTATTTTCTTGTAGTCGTTCCTATTTCCTATGCTCCATACAAATACCCATGTTCTTTAGTCTAAAATCAAGCGGATCGATGTAATTCGAACGTTTTAACAATCCTGAGAATGATTATCTTTGGAAGGTAAGTAAAGTCAAGGGTCACGTGTCATAGATTCACGGCAATTGATCTTAAACTTGTAACGAGAACTATCTGAGCAACAATTGACTTTTTTATCTTCGTATTTTGATTGCCCACTGCATCGGCCGCGGTGGACTAGTGGTTATGCTCCTTGCCTCTGGTCCCGAGGGTCGCGGGTTCAAACCCGTCCGGGGTCGATGGATTGTTTTAGGATGGAAAATCCAAGGAGCAAGTCCTCCGGGAGGGACTTTAAGCCGTGGGTTCCGAGTCTGAAGATTTTCAGGCTCGTAAAAGATCCTTAAGCTTGAATGAAAAGGCATCTAAGAAAATGTACCGAATTTTTCCGTCCTAGTACTACCTTGGTTTCCTAGATGTCAATATGAGGCGAAACGCTGACCACGGACCACTCTAATGATATCTATACGAAAACAATTAGTATGGTTCAAATTCTTCCCTGTAGGGGAGAGCGCCTAAATCTTTGTTAAGGGAAACATGGACTTACAAGAATTTGATTGCAATGCTAATGACCTGAGATGTTAAAGAGCGTCGTTATAATAAGTACTAAATATTCTGATACACTGGTGTTAATTGCAGATACATCTCAATTTTGGAAACAAAACCAGTGTATGTATCACGAAGATCTAGAAAGAAGTTGGTTTTAAGATTGATGGTTCTGAAAAAAACAGACAAATCTGATAGAGGAATGGATTCAACTTGATTCGATTCAGAGTGAGGGCGCAATTATTCTACACAAAGTTTTGACAGCTGTACACTAACTTTATCTCAAGAGACACTTAAATAAACGCCATGGTTCTCCCGCATACACCTAAGAGTTACAGAACCTTATTCGGTGTCGTGGCAGGGATTTATTTGTTTATATATTTATTGTCAACTTTTTATGACATTTCATATATCATGAGAAAACACAACAAAAGAAGCACCCTTTCTTATTTTACTAATTTAATCGATGTGCAATGTGCTTCTAAAGGATTGTTTATTAAACAAGAGTTAGATTAGATAAGTTATGGGAAGTGATTAAGTTTAGATTAACGAGACTTATAGGCTTATTTCATTAGGAGGCTTAACTTCACTACAAACGCCAACTTAATAAATTTAGTTAGAAAATGCTTATTTAATTACGTCCTCACTGTGCATCTTGCCGGGTAATTAGCTTCCGCCATTACAATTCAGTCAACACTCCTCTCAATGGCATATTCTAATATGTATCCTGTATCTTTACATTTTTTCACATTAAAGCAATTATGCATAGTAATGTTATGTACAGTATAAAGGGCTTAAGTCAGAACATTACAACAACGTACGAATAAAGATGACTTTTTAAGATTATGTAGATGTCTTAAGCGGGTCCCTACACGATCAATAATTACGTCAATATATTGCACAATAATTGACATTGTACAATAATATTGAGCGTCTGTATATCACATTGAACGATTGCGCAATATATTGAGTCAATAAAAAAGTTTGCTTTTATTTTGCAATCTAGTAAATATTGCGTCGTCTGTTGGCATATTGCGCAATACTAGTTCTGTTCTATATTAACAGTATTGGAATGAACATGCCGACTGCACAAGTATCATCCGCGAACTAATTTATTGAGCAATAATACTGCACCGTGTGGGTTGGCCAAGTAATACTATTCTACAAAATATTGTGGAATATATTGAAGTAAATATTGATCGTCTAGGGGTCGCTTTACGTCAGTATAATGCGCAATATTTTGTAAAATAGTATTACTTGGCCAACCCACACGGTGCAATATTATTGCTCAATAAATTAGTTCGTGGGTGATACTTGTGCAGTCAAAATGTGGAATAATAAAAGAAGACAGAACACAGAACCGAACTAGTATTGCGCAATATTGCCAACAGACGATGCAATATTACTAGATTGCACAATAAAAATCAAACTGTTTTTGATTGAATCAATATATTGTGCAATTTTTTTTAAACGTCTTTCATCAGGCATCAATGTTTTTTTTTTCCTCTTTTTTGTTTACACTGTTTTCCTTGTTGTTTTTACCTTTTTGTTATTCTCATATATATACACAAGGAATAGACACACACCTAGATCCAAGGTGGAGATTAAAATTCCCTACCCCGCCGGGAATCGAACCCGGGTCACCGGAGTGGAAGGTAAATCTTTCAGTATGATCTACAGACGCTCAATATTATTGTACAATGTCGATTATTGTGCAATATATTGACGTAAATATTGATCGTGTAGGGGACGTTTGAAAGATTGCTCAATACATTGAGTCCAACAAAAAGACAGTTTGATTTTTATTGTGCAATCTAGTAAATATTGCGTCGTCTATTGGCAATATTGCCCAATACTATTTCAGTTCTGTGTTCTGACTTCTTATTATTTCACATGTTGACTGCACAATTATCACCCGCGAACTAATTTATTGAGCAATTATATTGCACCGTGTGGGTTGTCCAATTAATACTATTGTACAAAATATTGTACAACATATTGACGTGTACGGGCCGCTTTAAATCTTCTTCTGATTGAGATACTATTAATACTATTTAAGACGTTTATGTCACACAGAAATATTTCGTTTTTCTGATTCACATGACACCATGTTTCGCAAATTTCATTTTTAACTATAGCTCCATAGGCTATACCGCGAACTATACCAAATGTAATGTTTTAATTAGCTTTGTGAACTCTGATTTTTATAAATACACTAGCTAACACTGCTACGCCTAAATAAATGAAAATTAATTTTTGTTTTTACGTTTAGTTGAATAAGTTAAATTAAAATAATTATAGATTTATATTTTTTAATATACCATGCTGATTACACGGCATTGCTCGGGAATCTACTTATCCCGATCTTCTTGACATAAATGAGCTGAAATACGAAAATTAATGCGTTTTATGTTTAGTTGAATACATAAAAGGAAGCATTTATATTGTAATTATTTTTAGATGCCCCGTGCTGTTTACCCGGCGTTGTCCGGGAATCTACTCATTCCGATCTTCTTAGCATAAATGAGCTGAAAGACGAAAGTTAATGTACTTCTTGTGATTAGTTGAATAAGTAAAACGAAAAATAATTATAAACCTATATCGTAACTATTTTAAGATTCCCCGTGCTGATTACCCGGTCTTGTCCGGGAACCTATTTATCTCGATCTTCTTGGCATAAATGAGCTAAAAGACAAAATTCGTTATTTTGAGTTATCCGCGAATACCCGCCACAAGCTTGCACAGGAATCTATATACGTACTTTTTTCGACCTTCTTGGTATCAATGAAAGACAAAAATGGTTATTGTGAGTTATCCGTAAGAGATAAACACATGCTGTCGCGGACGTTTTTGTAGAGCTTTTTGAGATATTCAATTCTGTGTACATTAATGTTCAACCCGGGAATCTCCTGAACATTTTGCAAAAAGCCCTATCACAATCGGATCAACGGTATGGCCGCGCATATAGTACGAACAAACAAACAAATATTCATTTTATATATTAGATATAATACATTTTAATATAAAGATATACTTAATTTTATATAAGTAGGCCTATATTGCACAATATATGTAATATGTTTTTCTTTATATATGGTTATATATTTTAACTTCAACTGGACTCCTGTCCCCATTATATAATATATACATATTGCACAATTGCATCTACCGGTATCTTTACCTCGTTCGTGATGGAGGGGATTCATGGATAAATTACACACAAACAATGCTGGTGATACCATCGCTACTGTTGAATAACATGCTGGCCTTGGAGTGCTTAATTAATGCATCGTAGAATAAATACATGGTGTCATTGAAGAAAACAAAGTTAGTATTCATATATTGTTAACAAACAACACTACAAAATCCATTAATTATTATTATTAATGTTATTTCCCCCACATAGTTTGACAACTTTTCTACAAAACAATTTTATATTTTGTACTTACATACAAATATATTTCGGGTAGTCAAAATAAATGGGAGACCACCATATATATCCATCCATAGTAATTATGCCCGAAGGCAGGTCCTTCACTGCAATCATAGCATTTTCATGCTATGCTTGCAGCTTTACTAGGGACTTTTTGTGGTAGCTTCCCGTTGCTTTCAACACCCGGTAAAGGATGATGATGATAATGGTAAGGATGATAATGATAAGGATGATGGCCATATGATTTCGGGGACCGTTTGGGCCTTAAATTTTTCCTGACATTTGTCTTACAGGTGAGGAAAAACCCCGATAAAAACCTCACCCAGAAAAACTGCCCCGACCGGGGATCGAACCCGGGCCCGCTGCGTGACAAGGCAGCACGCTACCTCGAGACCACAGCGGTGGACACCATATATATAATATATAATATATATATATATATATATATATATATATATAATATAAGTAAAAATATTCTCTTTAATTTGCTTCCTTGTTTATAGTCAGCTACTAGATGGCAGTGAAGACCGAGTTCTCGCGACATCTAGTAATAATGGAGAATATAATACATATATAAGAAAGATAAGTGTTTGAATTGGATTCGCCTGCTGGTGTAATGGATAACACGCTGAGGTACAGACTCAGAGTTCCGGGTTCGAATCCCGTCCAGGTATTTATTTTCTTATCATACCATATATATATATATATCCCAAATTAAATATTCCCGCGGAAACTGTACTAGAAATGTACTGTTGATTCTCTTCCTTTTGTTAATATGTTGCCACTTGCTTTCACCAGTGTTGTGTTATTTGACTGGAGAAGACCTCTGACAAATACTATGCTTCAGTAGTCGTTAACGGAATGAATAATCCGGCAACCATGTTACTACTGGGGAGTGAGCTTTGCGTTCCTCATTAAACTCATAGGCGCGAGATGAAGGTCCGTGCCCTACAAGCCAGCTGCTGGCCTCATATTCACATATATCAATCACTATTCAGAGCAATCATCCACCAGTATATATGTGATCAAAATGACGGTTCCCCCAGAGTTACAACTGATTTTCTCAACTTGGAGCCACTACATATTGTAGCTTTCCAAAATACTCATGATGTTGAGTTGGGACTGTCCGAAACTCCATAAAACATTTCTCCCCGAGCAACTACCGTAGCACCATGCCTTAAACCGTTCCGCTACGCGGTGCAACCTCAAGATATAAATACAGTGGGCATTTATCATAAAATGAAACACAAATTAATATTATAATATTCATATATTAAAGAAGTTAAATTAACATTAAAGTTAAACAATCTACATTGACTATGATAAAGTTAAATACTTAAATCTAATTACACACTACGTTAACACAGGCTTACAAGTTACTGTTTACAATTATTAACGTGCAGACAATACTAACAGTTCACCTGCGGAAGATCTACTTACACTTTACTAAGACGTTGCTTAAAATTATTCACGGACCTAATGATAGCGATAACTGTGATACTGAAATGAACTGATTTCAATGTAACTGTTACACAGAGATAATTATATCCACGGAAATCCAGAAATGTTCAGTCACGACGGTATGTGTGGGAGAAAATACTGTGAAAGGCTAAGAACTCTTCCCGATGTAGAATCCGGGTATTATTCAGGGTTTTTTTTGTGGAGTCGGGAAAATGTAGTGGGACGTTT
The DNA here is from genome assembly GCA_030220185.1 of Diploptera punctata. Taxonomy (NCBI): domain Eukaryota; kingdom Metazoa; phylum Arthropoda; class Insecta; order Blattodea; family Blaberidae; genus Diploptera; species Diploptera punctata. The sequence continues at coordinate 28,168 of JASPKZ010007110.1, read as the reverse complement.
TGTCCTCTTCTCCCACTGGAGAATCCCGATATATTTTCAAGTATTTCCCTCGGGAGTCGGGGAAATTTGTGGGACGTTTTCCCCTCTTCTCCCACTGGAGGATCCCGATATATTTTCAAGTATTTCCCTCGGGAGTCGGGGAAATTTGTGGGACGTTTTCTCTTCTTCTCCCACTGGAGGATCCCGATATTTGTTGTATTTCCCTCGGGAGTCGGGGAAATTTGTGGGACGTTTTCTCCTCTTCTCCCACTGGAGAATCCCGATATTTGTTCTAGTATTTCCCTCGGGAGTCGGGGAAATTTGTGGGACGTTTTCTCCTCTTCTCCCACTGGAGGATCCCGATATTTGTTCTAGTATTTCCCTCGGGAGTCGGGGAAATTTGTGGGACGTTTTCTCCTCTTCTCCCACTGGAGGATCCCGATATGTCTTCGAGTATTTCCCTCGGGAGTCGGGGAACATATTGTGACTTTTTTCCTCTTTCCAAGTGGACGTTTCCGATGTGTTTCTACTTTTTCTCTCAGAAGTCGGGGAATATGTTTATAGGACGTTTTGTCCTCTTCTCCCACTGGAAGTACCCGATATTTTTCTAGTTTTTACTCGGGAGTCAGGGAAAATTTTGTGAGCGTTTCATCCTTTTTATGACACAGGAGGATCTCGATATAAATCTAACTGCTCCTTATGAAGTCGGAGATAATTTTGTATGACTTCGTTGCCCAAATTACTATTTTTTTTGGATTAATTACACTTAATTTTGAATAGTTATCTTGGTGCCTTCTATTCACTTTGTATTTTTATAGATGTGTGTTGCTTTATTTAAATTAAAGCTTCATTTTAGGGCATATATTTGTTTTTTTAAATTTAATATTTCTGTTTCAGTTAGGAATTTGCTGTACGAATACAAATTTTTCCATAAATATTTTTAGTTTATATGTGGCTTACAAGAATTTCATTTTTTTATGGTCCACAGGTTGAAATTCATTTTGTTTGTTACAGTAATTTACTCACTCCATTCGTGAAGTAATAGACATTACTTACTGTATGTACAGTTATTGTAATAAATTATTTATAACTTAAAAGAGTAGACTTTGTCCTTTTAATTCCTCTTGATTTTGTTATCATTCCTTTTTTCTCTAGTTGATAATATTCAGTTTTTACGTACTTTACTGGAATTTGTTTTTATTTCATTGTCCACAGTTTGCACAGATTTGTTAATTGTATGATTTACAATGCCGGTTCATAGAGTTAAAATACATATTGGGCTATTTTCTTAAGATCAATCATTGTAAAATCATTTTTAACTCAAGACTGTATAATATGTCGATTTAATTCCTTGTGATTATATTTTCTTACACAGAATTTAGAGTGTATTTACAATCGATAGAATTTATTTTCTATTTAAGACACAGTTTCATAGCAACTGAATTACAATGAGATTCGCAAAAAATTAACAATTTCTATTGGGATCAGAATACAATCAATTTCCTGTCGCGTAACTTAGGAAGAAAAATTATATCAGTAATGAATGAAGGATATATAGGAATAGCATACAGAGTTGTGGTCTCGATGCAGTGTGCTGCCTTATTACGCAGCGGACCCGGGTTCGATTCTCGGTCGGGACTAACTTCCTGGGTGAGTTTTTCTTTTCCTCACTTGTAAGACAAATGTCAGGAACCTTAGAGGCCCAAACGGTCCCCGAACATCATCATCATTATCCATCACCGGTGTGGAAAGCAACGGGAAGCTGTCACACATATAATTCCCTAAAGCTGCAAAGCATAGCATGGAAATGCTATGATTGCAGTAAAGGACCTGCTCTAGAGCAGAACATTGTAAATAAAAACAGGAATAACGATCAATGTCAATTTAATAAAGTTTTGAGAAGAAAACATTTTAATGTTTAAGTATTCAATACTTTACTGCACGTGTGTTTTATGGATATTGATAAAGTGCACAATGCAAAAACCAATTGTTCTTAAAAATTAAGCAGAATGTTTAGTTTTTGAAGTTGAACATCAACAATGGAAAATCAATACAGTCAAACAATGCCTACAATTCCGCACCAAGGTCGAAAAGAGAATATAAGATACTGTGTGAATATAACACATTCAATTGTAAAATCCTTAACGGTTTCCATTGTCAGAGTCTGAAATGCCACTTTTTTCTTCACAGTCCCCCCCATGTGAATGAAATAAAATATACTTGTACTGCAAACTGTTCTATTATTCGCAAGTCATTGAATTTTGCCCTTATAATATGTAAGTCCACCGCTGTGGTCTCGAGGTAGCGTATTGCTTTGTCATGCAGCGGGCCCGGGTTCTATCCCCGGTCGGGGCAGTTTTTCTGGGTGAAGCTTTTATCGGGGTTTTCCCTCATCTGTAAGACAAATGTCAGGAAAACTTTAAGACCCAAACGGTCCCCGAAATCATATGGCCATCATCATCGTCCTTATCATCATCATCATCATCATCCTTCACCGGTGTGGAAAGCAACGGGAAGCTACCACACCTACAATTCTCTAGTAAAGCTGCAAATCATAGCATTAAAATGCTATGAATGCAGTGACAGATCTGCCCTCGCGCAGAATTACTATGGATGGATGGATGGTTGGATGGATGGATGGATGGATAATATGTAACTATATAATGTGTGTCCACCGCTGTATCTCAAGGTAGCATGATTTTCTAATATTATGTCTGCACACTTGCGTAATGATAAAACATTTTCTTGAAAAACGAACCGTGGTGAAAGAGACAAGTCAGTTCTAAAGAGGATTGTATCACAAAATCATAAAAATACTGTAGATGAAGTGATTGCAGAATTAAATGAGCTTTTAAAGAGAAAAAATCTACCAGAACAGCGAGATAATACCTTGCACAAATTAGACACTTATGGCAGAGTAGCAATTTGTAAACCATTAATTATAGACAGACCAAGGAAGACCAAAACATCAGTGGAAAGATCAAGACCATATTCCTTAAGTTTACCGTCACAGGTCACATGACCTAAAGAGGATTTCTTCATGAAGATAATTACAGACAGGAAAGCGAAAACAGCGGTGTTCTGAATAGAAGTCCTAGACTGCTGATGATTAGAGCCCGGACTTTTATGTACTATATAATTGAGAAATATGTAGGCCTACATAAACATGTAGCTAAATAAGCTAAATATAGTAAAATATGTAATTAAATATGTAATCTATATATTAATACGCGAAGAAAAAGCTTTGTACCCCTTTTTTTAAACACATTGCGCGCACGGAGTAGTGTGATATTTGGCATAATTAAAATTCATATAGAGTAGGAGTGCAGAAAAATAAAATGTATGTATAATATGTGTTACAAAAAATTAAATTAAACAAAATAGTAGTATATTACGATGCGAGGTTGGGAAGAAGTTATTACAGAATCGAGGGAAAATGTTTAAAAACCGAGCGACATCGAGCTTTTAATTTTCGAGATTCTGTAAAACATTTCACGAACGTGTGTTGTACATTATTTTTTTGCGAGATGGTGTTTTCAAAATAATAAAAAAAATGTTTTTTGTTAGAAATATTTGCGTTCATTATAAACAATTTAGTAACGTTAACAGTGTGGGCAATGTTTGTTACTAGAAACAACAGGAGGCCATGAGAACAATTATTGATAAAATGGCAGCAAGTACGTATTTATTGTTTTATATTGTTCGAAATAAAGTTCAGTTCATTTAAAGTTCAGTGATTTGTTTCGTATAATTGATATTTTTTGTACATACATTGTATATAGTATACATAGAGGGCAGTGGTTTTACTTCCCGCACATGGGTGTAAACATATTATTACAGTATAGTTATTTAGGTTGGCAACCCCGAAATATAGGAAGTTGAACTTTCAATCATGGTCGCCATTGCTGTAAGTACGACAAAGCACTCTCGCGCAAAAGAATTATGTATATTACTCATTAATTTGTTTACGTTCATACTGAAAGTGCATTGTTGCAGAAAGAAAATTGTGCAGCAGCAATGTGAATTGCTCGCGTATTTATTATTAGTGGTTTAAAAAAGTGAGTACATTTCATTATTTAAATCGGAATTAAACCCTGTCTAATCTTGGTTTCAGTAATTTCATTACATTTTTTTATATTTACATATTCGCATCTACTTCCATTATGCCTCGACATAGAACATTGACGGGGCAGAGAAGAAGGGATATATATTCCCGTGCACATAATAATAGGCCAAATGCAATTTTTAAATAGTATAAATGGTATACAAATGTCAAATACCGCGTTATTGTTTATCAAATATGGCTTAGCCAAGCTATACCACATATTTCCTATCGTTCGTATTTTTAAAATAAATCGAAAAATTAATGCATAATGACGTATTTGTGACAAACGTAAAAAAATACTGAATTGTGGTCGAATTTCTACCGCTGGGCAACCGCTAGTATCAAATAAATATGTAATTAAGAATTATACAGTAATATTAGCTAATTTTACTCACATGTGATTCTCCATGTAAAATGTTTTTCATCTTGTTGCTACAAAGTGCTGTAGAGTAGTCATTTATCAAATTATTAACTACAGTTTGATATTTTAAGCGCTGCACAAAAAGAAAAAAATATGTACAGCCTTTGAAAAAAATGATGGCGCAACTCTTGATGGGGTTTTTCCTCACCTGTAGGACGGGTGTCGGGAAAGCTTATGGCCATATGAGGTCCCCGAAATCATATGGCCATAATAATAATAATAATAATAATAATAATAATAATAATAATAATAACCATCACTCATCATCTCCTCCTTCTCATTATCATCATCATCATCATCATTCGTCATCTTCCTTAACCGGTGTGGAAAAGCAACGGGAAGCTACCACACCTACAATTCCCTAGTATAGCTGCAAGCATAACATCAATATGCTATGATTGCAGTGAAAAACCTGCCCTCGGGTAGAATTACTATGGTTGGAAGGAATATGGATATTGTGTAACTATTTTGCCACTACAATTTCTGTTTGAGTAGTTTAAAAATTATATTAAAATTAATGTTGGGAAAGTTGCTTTTTGCTTCCCCTGTAAACTTGTTCTTTTATGACTTACTACCTTTTCTATGTCAACGCCTCAATTAATATTTTGTATACATAGACGACTGTTTATTCTTATAAATTTATATATGTGCTAAATTTAAACATATATCTACCAGAATAAATAAATAAGGAAGTAGATACTTTATGGAGGGTTCCGTAGCGTAATGGTTAAGGCACTATGCTACAAACCGGAAGGTCAAGTGTTCGAATCCCTGTTCTGGGCGTAAATGCGCCGATTGTCCAGGAAAAGTGGGAGCCTCAATCTCCTACTACCCCAAGGGCCTCCTGAGGTCTGTAGTGGGATCACTTTATCTTTTAGATACTTTATGAATACACGACATTTGATTTACGGCATTTGATCTACTTCACTTTACAATTCAGTTATACTCATTTTTTAAGCTCTGAAAAAAAAAACCGATCCTGGATGGTTTTACCCGTTAACTTCTGATCTATAAAAGAACGTGGTTAGTGAAATTGACAACTGAAATTAGCACAGGAAATGCTCTTCAGTACAATAGTAGTAAGAGAACTGAACTAGGTACATGGAATACACACAGACAATGAATCAGTTATCTGCTTTTGATTAAATTTCACGAGAATCGCAGTGAGAATGTGTGGCATTTGGCTGATTAATAAGGAATTAGTTACTATAATTACCCCAGAGAATGTTAGTGCAGCATCAATTCAAAATGTCTGCTATACCAATTTGTATTGGCTTTCATTTCCAATTGATCTGAAACCCCTGGTGGTAGTTGTTGAAAGCAAGTGCTAACGTCAACACCATTTAATGTTCAAGAGTTTAGACAAGTTACTAGTCAGTTGATGTAACTAACAAAGCGGAATTTTATGCTTTGTTAACCAAAGGGACATCCGAGAAATTCATGTATACTTTCTTAGAAATAAAATCTGCAATAATTACTCACGTCCGTTTGGTTAAAAAATAGTAACAACGAGAATGTAATAAAAATTAATTATTTATGAGGACCGCTTGATGAAAATGTTAAAAAAATCATAAAAATGCATTTTTATTATTTACTTTTTAATAAGTCTGATTCTTTTGGATCATTTTCATGGTAAAAAGGTTTTTTTTCGTAGGAGCAAAATTGAGTCCGTGACGTAAGAGTTTTAAATACCCTTGCACGTGTGGTGCAGCACTGCTACTTAAGATTTAATATGAGTTTCTTTGCGTTTCCACTTTTTGACATTTTCCAAAACTTAAAATGTTCCTTACGATGCACGATTTATGCTATCAAAGTGAAATTTTGTGGTTAGACTCCCCAATATATGCTAATTCAAATTTGCTATACAGTTAGTAGTATAAAGACACACGGTGTTCTTTTAATTGAGATGGAAAAAATAATGAGAGTGATAAAAATATTATTTTTAATGAAAAAAAAAGCGTAGTATCCTCCCTTTATATTTTTACATATCAAATGTGTTTAGTGGATTCACAAAGACCCTGAATCTCAAATTGCATCAGAAAGTATTTAAAAATCCCCTCAGGAGTCCTCATCTAGGTGATATGTGGATGGCGACCACAAGGTGCCCAAGCTGTACAAAACATTTCTTCCACTTACTTGTGTTTCGCACTCTTCTAACTTTACTATCTAACCTCTCTTGGTTAACTCTTGATTTTTTGACGCCGACGCTATTAGGGCATCCGAGGGCTAGGGAGTCCTTCCTTTCTTCCATTTCTTCTTTCCTTTATTTTCTTTTCTTCTCCAGAAAAGCCTGACCAGAGGCTATAAGATGGCAGCCCCATCACTGGTCTTGCCTTCCTTTGGCCAGCAACCAATCGAAGGGACTATATTATGCTTTCAAGTCTTTATACGAGAATTTCCCTCAAACGCTGGAGGGAAAATTTTCTATAGGATCGTAACAGGCCTTGGCCTAATACTTGGAAGAAGAAGAAGAAGAAGTATTTAAAAATGCATCGTAAGGAGCATTTTTGGAAAATATTAAAAAATGGTAAAAAAAAACAATTCTGAAACTATTGTACTTATAAACGCCAAACTTCATAAAAACATTTCTATAAGCACATAATGTATGTGATAAACATTTCAGAACAATCAGATGAAAATTAAAACAAATTCAAAGCCACCAGTCGGTCCCCTTAAGGTCAAAATGCTGTAGAATGACCACAAATCTATCTATGCTTGTATAATTCCTAGGACTAATTAAAATGCTCCATTAATTAAGTTTAACTTCTCCTAATTAAAATGTGTGAAATTATCATAAGTAATGCCACGAGTGATTTCCAAATTATCGATAAATTCACGACTCACGAAGTGAGGAGTGAATTTATCTAGAGAATTTGGAAATCAAGAGTGGCATTTGTTAGGACTATTTAACGAATAAAATTAAGCTGTTTACTCACAAATCGTTATTTAACTATAGTTATTTTAAAATATTTATATATTTAATAATGTAAACGGCGATGTTTGAAAACAAATGAGAAACGATAGGTACGCTTCTACTCTTCTAGCTTCTTTTGTTTATCACTGCAACCAGATCATACTATTTATTGCCAAAGGAACGCAATATTGTAAGGAGGAGCTTTCTTTAATATGGTAATTATAACACTGATAAATATTTGGTGAAACACGACTCTTGATTGGTTGTAAAACATAAATCAGTGAAACGTGATTGGTCATGGACTCCCATTTGGCGCATGAAGTTAAATAGTTCACAGAAAATATAATAATTGATCCTTAATTAAACAATTTGCAAAAGTTCTATAAATTGAAAATGTATCATTTTTTAAGACGAAAAATCACAAAAACTCATTAGAAAAACAGTGTTCATCTGGTTCTGCTATATTTTTTGTAATCATCGGAAAATTTATTATATAAAAGCAAAAATTACAAAACTATTTTTTGGTCTAAACTTCAGATTCTGTTAAAACTAATGAGAACAAATATCCTAAATAATTCTACTATGTTATTACTTAATAAGGCCATTAGTTTTCTCAGATTAAAATTTATATATATATATATATATGTGTGTGTGTGTGTGTGTGTGTGTGTATGTGTGTGTGTTTGTCTAATGCCACCAGTTTGTCTTTTATGACATTTCTGGCTTTATCTCCAGGCTTTGGCGGAATTGTAATCTATTTCTTAGGTTGGGACCTGGAAGGCAGAGTTACGTTACACCGATGATATGTTGGGTGATAAATGATAATGAAGCGCCAGGAGAGTTCATAACCTAAACTTAACCTAAATTCCAGACCATGGGCAACCACAGGAATACTTCCTTTTAAGGAAAGTTTCTATGGTTTGACTGGGGATCGAACACGGGACCTCAAGAACTGTAGTCAAGAACGCTGACCATATATATATATATATATATATATATATATATATATATATATATATACTAAGATGATAAAATGTCCCAAATGTTTTAAGAAAGATTTTGTTGGCCACTTTAATTTTATCCTAAGCGTGTTGGAAATTGAAATTATTTTTCATTTTTCAGTTCGTTTTTCTAATAAAGCGTGTTGTTTTAGTTTTTAAGCTATTATTTATTTTTAGTTTGGTTTTCTAATAAAGCGTGTTGCTTTAATTTTTAAACTATTATTTATGTTTCTCAATTTTTAGATTAATTGATTACCATAAACCGTATCCCATGAAAATTTAACTGCCTTACGATTTTTAGTGTCTAGCACGAATATAATTATATATATATATATTTAAAATTATTATATAACATATTATAATATTTTTGAATATTTTAATATAGATAAGAGTTACAGTTAATCGTAATCCTTCTCATATTTTTTGTATAAATTATAATGTTTACAAAATTGTCATTATATTTTACAGAATAAGAGAAAAATGTAAATATTTTTAAATTTGATACTATTGTAGTATGAGCTAATGTAATACCCTTCTAAAAAATCGTCCGGGCCGCATTTGAACCAGTCCCCGCTCGCCCAACTGAGTTACCAGAGGATATAATATTAATTTCCTTAAAACGATTGACTAAAAACGTCGATAAGACCGCAACCTATTATACCGGTTCTTTATTTTTTTATTTTCCTGATTAGCCTGGCCAGGATCTGAGAAAAAAATTATTGTATTGTCATTGGTTCTTTACAAGTATACAAAGTTTCAAGTCGATCCAATGTTTTTAAATAGATGAAAATCGTGTTGACATATTCCGTTATATACACAGATACAGGTCAAGCTAATATAAAGCGTGTAAAAAGAAAGTCTTCGACAGCATATCTTTTTTTTAGGGATAACTCACAATAACCAATATTGTCTTTCAGCTCTTGTCTTTACCTATTTATACAGGGTGGTATATCAAAAAGATCGCGCAAACTTACATGGTTGAAAGTACACTATAATAGAAGCAACCAATGTCCCAGTAAACTGGGTCCGCAAACGAGCCGTTTGCGAGATAATTACGAATGTATGGTTACAAGCAGCCACTGACTTCATTGTAAACATCGTCCTAGTTAGTACAATTAATTTGAATTATACTTTTACTATTAAATTTCTTCATCTCATTACTAGTTCACATTATCACAGTTCACTTCACCTTAATTATGGGTTACCTGTAAAGAGGAGGTGTTCAAAATGTCTTCCTTGCATCTGGAATGCAGTAGTGTGCTCGTTTCTTCTGCAATGAATGTCTAATTATGTCGAAATTGCATGCCTGGATCACTTCTGAATTCGTTGACCCAAGCAATGTACAACTCTCTGCTCCAGTTCTTCTAACCGTGTTAACGGGTGTGTTGTACACCACGCTTTTGAGATGATGACCCCAGACAACCACAAAATCCAAAAGGCTTTAGATCAGTTTGATCGTGGAGGCCAAAGTTGCAGATCCGCCTCGACCTATACACTTATTTATGGCCGTATCAGTCGCGTTAGATGCCGTCTCACACAGCAGCAAAATGTGCCGGAGCTCCATCATGCATGTACCACAAACTCCAAAGTTGCTACGAAGTGGGAACACGCTCACGCAATCCTGGAAGATAACGCTGGCAGAAACCTAGGAACCATCCGTCCATTACGTTTTTCGTGGAAGAATGCGTGGTCCTAATAAGATCACCACCTACCACCCCTAACCACCACATTCAGTGAGAAAACTGTGCTGATGTGGTGACTCATGAACAGCATGTGGGTTTATTTCACACCAGAAATGTGTATTATGATAATTAAAAACCACCATCGCGTGTGAATCCTGCTTCGTCTGTAAATAAAATGTTACATGCGAAACGAGTTGTTGACTGCAGTTCTGTTGTTGCATGCACTGACGGAACATCACTCTAGGAACAAATCCGCATCATTGAGACATTGAACTCGTTGGAGGTGGTAAGAGTGCAGTAAATTGCGTTGTAAAATTCTCCATACACTACTGTGGCAATTCTTCTCGTCGAGGTTCATGGAGAGAACTGTACTGATTCCAACGCCATATCCTGAACCTCAGGCGTAATGCGAGCAGGCCTACCTAATGCCATGCCATGTGCAAAACCCTCATTTTCTCTCAGGCGCTGATGGACCCTTGTTTTGCAATGTACGACTTTCGGGGTGTCTTCGATCAGGATATATTTCTTGGTACAAGCATGCAGTCCTCCCGTGTATTGCCCATTAGCCCTACCGTACATGAAATGCATATCCGCATACACTCTTCGTTACTGTAAGGTTCCATTGCAACTACAACACAGCACAAGTGGCACTCCGCCCAGCCGAAACTGATACCTTTTGAGAATGTGTACTGTATCCGTCCTGTACGTTCTGCGAGTATGGTTTGATTACAACTCCACACTCTCGGCAATGTTCAGTTTTGTAAACAAAGAACATAGGACGGCTTCAAGTGCGCAAAGAGTAAACCGTACGATGTTACAAACAATGACGTCAGTGGCGGCTTGTAACCATTCATTCATAATTATCTCGTAAACGGCTCGTTTGCGGACCCATGTTTACTGGGACATTATTGCTTCTATTATCGTGTACTTTCAACCCATGTAAGTTTGCGCCATCCTTTTTTTATACACTCTGTACAGCAGGAACACTAAAAAGAACTTTGAAAAACAAAGCCAGGAAAGACTCTATAATGAAATTGTACAAGACAATGGCAGTGCCTATTATTACTTATGAATCCGAAACAAGGAACGGTGACACACAACAACAATCTGCCAGAATACAAGCTGCTGAAATGAAATTCCTCAGACCAATAGTAGGATATCAAATAACAGACAAAAAACATACACAGAAATAAGACAACACTAAAAGTAGGGGAAATTAAACACAACAATAGTGAAAAAAAAAAGTGAAAGAGAACAAAGTGGAAAGAACGCTTAGCAAGGTTGACTGAGAATAGAATACCAAAAACAGCATACAGCTATTAACTACGAGGAAGAAGAAGTTTGGGAAGATCAAAGAAAAGGTGGAAACAGCAGCAATTTGGAGCCGGAACAGGGTAGTAAATAAGCATAAACCGTTATTAAGAAGAAGAAGACTGATATGAGTTGGCTCAAGCAGTATCACTTGAGACTCATATTAGGAAAGTCTCGGTCCCAACCCCAGTGCCGACGAACCTAAATGAGGTTTCTTTCTAGTTTTTCTCAATCATCGATAGTTACTGGGTTTGAATGTCATTATCAGGACCCATTAAATCATCTTCAACCAATTCATAGTATGCATATTATAAAAGATAAATAAAAAATATTGTATAGAACATATATATATATACATATATATATACATATATATATATATATAAAATAAGTGAATTGGAGCTATATGACCTTAGACTTAGAAACAATTCCAATCATACCCTGAATAATCTACTTTCCACAAATCAGTGATTGTTATTTTCCCACCTCATTCTTGACCTATCTACTGGGCATTTTCTCTCTGGTTTTCCTATATGAACTTTCCATACTCCTCTTTCATTCCCCATTGTGATGCAGTTTAATTGATGAATACGTCCAACACAATTGTAATTCTTTCTTGGAATATATGAAATAATATATTGTTTTAATACATGTCCTGCCCGTCGCACTCTGCGAGGCTTACTGTTATTATTATATTTTGGTTTCTCATAAAGATTATGTAGCTCTCTATTATGCAGTTGTTGAACATATACGGTATGTTTTAATATTTTTATTAAACATAATTAAATTCGATATAATATGAATAAAATTATATATGCGATTGTGTTTAATTTTTTTAAATTCCGATCTTTGCTAATCTACCGCCAATAAACATTGCAGTTCATACTTCAAATCTCACTTTTAATAATTGTAAAATTAACCAAGATTTTAGATTAACTTAATACATGAGAGATTGTGTAGGACATGTAATGTTGTATAGCGTGTTCAAAACGTCCTTCTAACCAAAACAATGTAACTTAGCTCGTAAACTATTTGAGATAGCCACATGCGGTTTTTTGCAACGTATTCTACGTCTCCCAAAGTTTTGGTTACATTTATTGCAGATTGTGATTTAACCGACATCTGGACCCATGCCTCCACCCCTTGGGATACCTCGGTCAAAGACAACTCCCAAGTCCCAGAATCTTTTGCTCCCCATCTATCTCGCGTCCACGTTCAAGTTCCTCGGCCATAAAACCAACCCCTCAGAGAGAAGGTGTTGGAGTCGCTACTTCAGGTAAATTGCTGAGTTACATAGTACGTTCAGGTCGCTCATGCCTGACGACCCCACAGTTGGTCCGCGAGGCTCCTCGAGCCTAGCCGGGAGGACTGTTGACGGAGATCCACCGACCGTTCCCCTGTTCTACCTCCAGGGATGCATCCTGCAGCCGTTGTGAGACCGGCTAGGGCTTGAATCCTCAAGCCCCACAGTGTGAGACTTTAGTACGTCCAGGTGCTGATCTCCTGACGACCCCACAGTTTGTTCCACGAGCCCGTAGGCTTAGCCGGGAGCCAACACAGTTGCTTCCCACTGCGCTGTCCGATTCGTGCCCTGGGTCTGTCCCCAGGGACGTGTTCCTGTTGCTGTTGATTCAAACGAAAATGACGAAACCACAGGAAAGCCCCAATGTGTATGGTGGTATGCTGAGTCTGGTAAATCATCAGTAACTGTTTCAGGCGAAATATCCGCCGGCAATATGGAAGAGATCCTCCATCCTGATCATCCATAATTAGATGAGCCGAGCGACTGACAGTGTAATGCACTTGCGACTGAGTGGACGACTAGGTATGAACTAAGAAACTATCGACAATGTTGCAACTTGCATTTCAACTCAGACCTCAAAAATCGGTTCTTTGTGCTTCACGGGAACTACATTTACCAAACTCAACCATCCATAAAGTCCTCCATAAGCGGCTACATCTTCAGGCATATAAAGTGCAAATTGTTCTAGCGTTGCTGCCAACTGACTTCCCTCGTCATGCTGAATATGCTGATTCCAATCCGAACGCAAATTGATGAAGACAATGAGTACCTGCAGAGGGTGACATTCTCTGATTAAGCAACTTTCTTTGTGTCTGGACATGTTAACCGCCATAACATTTGGATATGAGGTTTCTGGTGATTTACCAGACTCAGCATACCACCAAACACATTGGGCCTTTTCCTGTGTGTCGTCATTGTCGTTTAAATCACAATCAGCAAAAAAATGTAAACAAAACTTTGGGAGACGTAGAATACGTTGAAAAAAACCGCATGTCTCTATCTCAAATAGTTTTATAGAGCTAAGTTTATATTGTTTTGGTTTAGCAGAACTTTGTGGACACATTGTACATGGGAAATGTAGTTTAATTGTAGCATATACTGAATGGTTCTACAATGGAATTAACGATTATTTGGACTCCTAACAGCTACATCTGGAGTCTATAGCAGGGATCGGAAGTTGCCACGCATTCATGGAGTGGCCGACGGTGTTGTGGAGGAGCACACTGGAATCTCAGAATTTGCATTTCAGACGTGGTAACATTTCATTATGAAAAATACAAAAATAATCATAAACATTAACAATTATAACATCAACAGTAATTACAAGATAGAATAATAATATTTACAATAACAATGAAAACCAAACATATTAAACAAAATTTGAAACCAAAACCACGTTGATGTATTTTGGAAAACTTGCAACATTTTAAAAATATTTTGTGGTAAATTTTGAATTTTGTCGACAGCGATTTGGCTGTTGTTAAAGGCCGAACGTATTGCTTTGGCAATACAGACCAACATTTTACTACATTCTGAACAGCTAGAAGTCCGAAGATCCGCTAATTTGACCCTAGTATTTTACATTTCGTTGCAATCCTATTAATTTTTGCATCTTGTTTCCTCGATATCTTATAATTTTTAAATTTACGTCCATCAGATACGGAGAATTTTATTATACTGGTTTAAGGTTGATTATTCTTAATTATAAAATGTTGAATATTGATGATAAGGAATATGTTTTTTCAGCGTATTTCGTGATATTTATCAACCTACTTTGAAAGGTCTGATAAAACAAGATTGCATATTTAAAAAGCATTCCTCTTCCCTTTTATAACAAAAACTTGGATTTAGGTCAGTAACTTTTGAACAGAAAAAGTATAACTTATAATAGGGAAATTAGTTTTGAACTGCAAACACTTCCACTTTCATCGTACTCATTATTTCATAGATATAGAAAAAAGAGACCACGAAGAGAAGGAACCAGTTTATTTTATCTCGACATTGTGTATTGAAAGGTTATAGAAGTTTTATTCCTATCAGATTAGACATGAAGAAGGGCTAAGAAAATACGATATATAAATCGTATAAAACTTCTCTAGGAATAATCAATATCAACTTGCAGGGTATTTAATTGAAGCATTCAGTTACGAGGACTATTTACTCATGCCACAAATGCTAGTCACTGACCAATCACGTTTTCAATGAATGTTGTTTTTCACAACCAATGACAGTCGTGTTTTCACCTAGCTCTTTATCAGCTCCCGCTTTTGTGTGATAAAGAAAGCTGTCTCCTTTTTATTGTTCTGAACAGGTCAAAAGCATTATTTTTCTCCAACAAATACATTGGATATAGCAAATAATAAAAAGATTCCTTGATTTTACTGAGTTGTTTTACTCTGCAAAAATAAATAATGATTAACCGGTAATGTCGATTATGATATATAGTTTCTGCAAAAATATTGATTAAACCGTAATGTCGATTATGATATTATGTGACTGTTTAATTATTTCTCCACTTGGGTGCACTCTTTTAATATTGCGAAGTTTATTTGGAATAAAATAATATGGACCAAGCAGCAGTGAATGAAGATAACCTCACATTTCTGATTTGTTTTTTAAAACATCGCCGTTTTCACATTAAATATATAGAAATATTTAAAAATAAAATACCTAGGTTAACAATTGTGATTTGTGAGTAAACAGCTTTTAATTTTATTTATTCGTTTAAATAGCCCTCATAACAAATGGCACTCTTTGATTTCCAAATTTCTCGATAAAATTGGAAATCACTCGTGGCATTACTTATGAATAATACTCTTTATTATTTTAGAAGTTTTTTTATCTAATTTTTTTTGGGATTTCACATGATGACACTATCGTATTGGAGGTTCTTGGTCGAGCGGACATAATCTCTCTATGCAACTCTATCCTTATCTAATTTTCCCAATCTTTTCTGTATAATTTACCTTTTCTCAAATCAAGGTCCAGGTATTCTCCCATCTCGTCCTTCACTCTAGTTTTCCTTGGAAGTTACCATGTCTTCTTTCATTCCCCCGTTTTTGCTACGTGTCTTGCCCATTTCAGTATATGAGAACGAGATTTAACTATTCCTGTTATATCTAAATAAATCTTCATTGCAGGACAGTCCTAGAAGGCGCTTGGCCTACTAACCGTCTGCTGGCGTTCACATCCACTTATAGTTGAAAGGGTGGACGATAATCTAGCCGTATAGGAGTGACATGTGGTCAGCATGTTGAATCCTCCAGCCGTTTAATCTGGTTTTCTTAAACTTGAAGCAGCTAGCAAAATTCTTCATGATTCTGGAAAAACTTCTTCCCCCATGGAAACTTGAATCAACGCATCAAACCTCTACACCAAAACATCATGCCTTAAATCGGTTAGCTAAGGTGGGATTTTATTATATCTGATTTTTCCATGTAGATCATGTAGTTCTATGTTTTGTAATTTCCTCCATTCTTCTGTATGTTCGTCTCTCTTTGGTCTAACATTTTTCTTGTGCACTTTATTCTCAATTAATCGAATGCCAGAATAGAGCATTTTTATCACTGAAATTTGTATTTGAATATATAATATTATGCTAATTGAGCTAAAGAGTGATGGTTAAGTCCTAAATTTGCAATATAAATGTGCTATTATTATATTATTATTATTATTATTATTATATTATTATTATTATTAATACATTAATCAGATAGAAATTAAACGGGGCTTGATTCCGGAAATGCATGCTATATTGCATTACAGGTTTCCTTCTCCCAACTTCTATAATAAAAAATAAATAAACTTGAAAATATATAAAAACTGTTATTCTTTCAATTATATTACCACGGAACGAAACATGGACTATTACTTTAAGGGAAGAGAAAATATTACGAGTATTTCAGAATAAAGTTCATAGCAAAATATTTGTATCAAACAGATTGAACAGACAGGCGAATGGGAGAAGACTACATAAGTCAGCTATGATTTTTTATGAGAAGCCAGGTGTAATAAGGACAGTTAATTCTCGAATAGTGCGTATGGACAGGACATGTTGGCTGAATGGGGAATGAAAAAAGTGGGATTGAAACCTCCTTGTAGGAAAGTCAGAGAGAAAACGCCCAAGTCTGAGGTGGGAGAATAAAAATAACCATTATTTGAGGGAAATTATATTAATACAGGGAATGATTGGAAAACATCTCATGATGGGAATATAGAATAAATAGAGAGATTGTCGTCTATGAAACTTGGGGGTAGATAGTGCCAGTGAGAATTATTATTATTATTATTTATTATTATTATTAAATTATTATTACTTATTATTATTATTATTATTTCATAAGAATGGAAGAAGAGAGATACCAAGAATGACCTTTATTGGAAAACTAATGGAAGAAGTGAAGAGGCCAGACCTAGGGAATGTTGGATAAGATGGAGTGAGGAGAAGTATGGAGGCTATGGAAGCTAGGGATTTGAGGGAGGAAGTCTGCTCTAGACAGGAACCTCTAGTGGACAAATCACTTTGGGTTGAAGGAGAACACACTGTATTGTGGAATATTCCTAATAAAAATTATTACTATTAATCATAAAATTGATTTAAGAGAAAAAAATGTTTTTTTATGTAGAATAGAATCTTAAGTCAAAGTGTTAGGAGGATTTTTATATCCGTTGTCACAAATATTTGAGTTCGCCGATATTTCACCAGATTTTTCTTTTGGGAGTTATCAAGTTTTGGTTTGATACTGAATCCATGGATTGAATGCTACACGAATTCTTCGGTTCAAGATAGAACCATAAGTCTATTTAAATTTTGTAGTCCTTGGGACTGAATACGTAAAAAAAACGAATGTTGCTTGAAGATGTAATTTCCGTTTTTGCATGAATTTTTATTTTCGTTCTGTAGTTTTTAATTAGCTCTCTCTTTGATATCTTGACACGCCAGTACAATAGTTGGTGACCGCGAAAAACAAGATTCTCTACGTGAAAACTACTCACAGCATATGACATACAGGGTGTTTGGAAAGTCGTATTACAAACTTCTAGCGCTAGTAGAGGAGACTGAGTAGACAATATTCTGAATAGAAACCCATGTTCGGAAATGTACTGTTCTCAGGTGCTTAGAGCCTTATATTATATATAATATAATAATATTATATATATATATATATCGGATTTGGCAGTTATGTTTTGCAACCGATAGGCAGTATATGGCGTCAGAAGAGCATCATGTCAAATGAGGTGTGACGTAAGGTACATAAATTAAATAACGTTTGACTCATTTTAGAAGAAAGTCATATTTTATTAGGTAACAATATAAAGTAACAAAAAACACTTTCATCGTACACTAACACCTGCGATGATAATGGAAAAAAAACAATTTTTTTTCTATCTTCTGCACTGGATGTGTCCCATACGAAACTGCTCGCTACAACAGAGCTCGAATATGACGACCACCATCGTCGTGAAACACATTATAAACCGACGAATCATGTACAGGTTACACTCGTTCCATCACACCTAAGTGTTCCGTAATCTCTTGTGCAGCGACCATAACTCATGACGTTCATATATAGCCTTTCCGGGTGCAAACAGCACCGGCAAATCCGACACCATTGTAGTGACTGTAGCAAGGAAACTGTACGTTTTTGGACATGCGGGCTGCTTCACTTCACATTTCCAACTATTGTCTTCTCAGCTCCCATCCTATTAGTTTCCTAGAAGTTTGTCCAATATTGGAATTCTCGAACACTCTGTATCTTTGACTGGTCTCTTGTCCAACACACTATCTACCGATGACACATATAGAGTTTGAGTGTAGATGTTAAGTGGAAATAAAACAAATATGTTTGAAGATTTATACGGCCGACTGAATTGGTTACCTGTCACTGTCAATTACAGAGATTCATGTCCGTTACGCGTTCCAAGTCCTAAAATACATTTTTAACGGATTTTCGCTATTTGTTATATTAAGCAATATACTCAGTTGTCCTTCTGAGAACTGCGTGGACCTCTTTCCCACATTCAACACACAAACAAAAATGCGGGATGTGTGTATTCCGGGAATAAAATCGCTGACCTCCTGGATGATTGTCATACATTACAACGTTCACATCAGTGTGACAGTGATATTGTACCAACATTTTGTGTTCTTCGTTTGTTAGCTCTTAAAACAATTGGCCAGTAGTAAACGTAGCCCTTTATCAGTTCACTATTCAACTAACTGGACTCACTGGCACTATCTAAATTGTAGGGTTCATGAGACCGCGCGGACATTAAAATTTCCATAACATTTCATTCTCATTTAAATGTTTTCAAATCAATCCCCAGTATAATCTACATCCCTAAAATCATGGTTAATATTATTCTCCCACCTCATTATACGGTATATACCAATTGGGTATTTTTACCTTTGGTATTTCTACAAGAAGCTTCCATGTCCTTCTTTCATTCCCGTTAGTGCCACATGTCCTGCCCATTACAGTCTACGAGACATAATTGTTCTTATTGTATCTGGTTTCCTATAAAGATCACTCTTATGAAATCATTCTCCATTCGCCTGTCTGTTCATCTTTTTTTGGTCTAATTCTTCCCTCTAAGAACTTTATTCTCTCAAAATTCTCCTCCTTAAAGTAAAAATCCATGTTTCGCATCACATATAACTGGGAGAATACACATTTTATATATTTTCAGTTGAACGTTCTTTGATGAGAGAAGCTGGTTATGAACAAGAGTCAATGTAATCCATAATAGTATGCATTTCCGGAAATTGAGCTTACGTTTTTAATTTCTTTGTGCATCTCATTCGTACTTGTATTTATTATTCCTAGATATTTGAATTCAGGAACTTTCTCAAAACTTCTCTCTCTATCATTAGCTGTCCATTTTCATTATAATGATTTATTCCTATGCGTGACCAAACTATTTTATTTTACTGATCGTTCTACTTCCAGCCCCAATTTTAGTGTTACTCAACAGTGTGTGTATGTTGGTCCTCAGTAAATACTCGCTATCGACTAATAATACTGCATGCATCCTCTTAATGGAATCGAATGCTTCTTTGAAGACTACATATAGTTGTAGTGTACAGTCGCCATTATATTCCAATATCTTTTGTAAAATCTGTCCTATTCTAAACATCTAATTTGTTGTAAATCCATTTATCTAAAATTCACATTGGTGATTCCCTATTATGTTATAAATATAGGGGGTTCTGCTTACTACTAATATATTTGTTAGAATTTTGTACGAAGTTGATAGTAATGAAACTCGCCCCTTTGCAGTTTGTTGGACTACAGTTTTATTTTCCTTTCTTATAGATTGGTACGATAATAGATTCATTCTATTCATTTGGAAGAGGTTCTTTTTTCCCAAATCACAAATTCTCCTCTTGAAACTGCACATTTTCTTGGACGATAGTATCACTATGATCTGAAAAAAATTTAGTATAAGTTTACACAATTAAACAAGTCACAACATTTTAGTCAGTTTATTGAAAGTTTTATTTGAACTGTTCCATTAAGCTCGAACTTCAACGTAGTGAGTGTTTCTTGACCTGATTTGCCAGGAAAGCTTTTACCATACAGTTTAGCTCAAAGAGTCTTTGGATCACTTAAAATACGCGCCGGTAAGGTAAAGTCATGTGGAAATGGGGCGATTAATGATTTAAAATGTTTTACTTAGTCAGACTTTTGGAATGACATTTATTCGTAAATATGTTGGGATCAGTAACTGACTTAAAATAATTAACCGGACTGTGGACTTCAAAAAATGTTTGAAAGCAACGTTCTGGTTATAAAGATAAATTATTATAACCTGTGAATACCTTTTTATCAGATCAATGGAATTACCATTTATCTGGAAATAATGTTATGACTAGTTGATAATTGTCTTTTAACATTAAACGGAATGTGAACTCAAAAATATTTGAAGCTATATTCTGGAATGAAGAGAATTTACTAGTAAGTGAATTTTTATTTTATTTTTATCAGATTTTTGGAATAGCATTTATCCACAAATATGTTTTGACTATAATTTACATTAAATTGGACGCGGACTGCGATCTCAAATAGTTTTAAAAGTAGTATTCTAGAATAAAGAGAGGTTATATAACCAATTAATAAAGTTTTACTTTTATCAGATTTTGGGAATATTTATCCGAAAATATCTTGGGACCAATACTTTTCTTAAAATAATTAAAAAGATCATGGACTCGAATAGATTTCGAAGCGGTATTCTAGAATAATGACAGATTATATAACTAGTGAATACATTTTTACTTTTATCAAATTTTTTGGATTGGCATTTATCCACAAATATTTTGGGACCAATAATTGACTTAAATAATTAAATAGGCCGTGGACTCAAATGGGGGTTTCAAGTCGGTATTCTAGATATAAAGAGAAAAAAATTGTCCACCGCTGTGGTCTCGAGGTAGCGTGATGCCTTTTCACAACAGCGGGCCCGGGTTCAATTCCCGGTCGGGACAGGCTCCTTGGTGAGGTTTTTTCGGGGTTTTTCCCTCACCTGTACGACAAATGTCAGCAAGCTTAGGGCCCAACGTTCCCCGGAAATCATGTGGCCGTCACCATCATCCTTATCATTATTACCATCAGCCTTCATCGGTGTGGAAAGTAACGGGAAGCTTACCATACCCTATAATTCCCTAGTAAAGCTGCAACAGCGTAGCATGAAAAATGCTATGATTGCAGTAAAGACCTGCCTTCGGTAGGAATTACTATGGATGGATGGATATAATTTAATTAATCATTTTTACTTTTTATCAATTTTCGGATTTTGAATTGTGTAAGTACCCATTTGTTGGAATCAGATAATTGACCCAGTTCGAAAACGTACAGTAATTCAAACGGGACCGCCCAATAATCAATGTTTTGAAGGCAAACCCATTCGGAATAAAGTTAAATAGTACACCATACGGAGTTAACTTTTTTCCTATTTCTAATACTGTGTTATACTAGGAAACCCTAAAACAGACCAAAAATAAGCCTGTAAATAATATAAATTTTGAAGCCACAATAACTTTCAGGATGTTCAACGGAAATTATTAAATTTGTAAGTTGTATTGCCGAGTGCTCACACGCGGTGACAAATAACATTTATTTTCTATTCTATATTCAACAGGCATTCAGAGATTACCCATACATAATATACAATGTAAAAGAAAAGTCCGGTAAAATCCTGTAAATATCTTTGAGAGTAATGTTTTGATGAAAAAAAAGTTTATACCATACACGGTAATAAGAACACTCACTTTAGCAGTACATCTAAAAAAACAAAACGGTTTTCCAAACATACCCATGCTAAGTACATAATGAAAATTATCTCCATGAGTTTCGTCAGGACAAAAGTATCGATAGTCAGTTTAAAGAGAATAAATGTTTTGCGGTCAACTAGAATTTTCCTCTGCATCTGCCCATTTTCTAATCGATGTTCCAAGTTTAAAAGAATAAAATACCCGGAGCTGAAGGAAAGTAAACGTTGTCGAAGAAACAAATCAACATGAATTTTATCACCAAAGTGAAAGTTATGTAATATAGCCCACAGTTCTATGAGTTTCTCGCTGCCTTGACTGTTATAAAAATTCTTAGACAAGGAATATTTTAATAAATAGTGTTCGGAAAGGCCGTCCATGAAACTTTACCGCCAGAGAAGACAAGTTGTTAATTACAGCGAAGGTAATGCAAGTTAGTGTGAAATAGTAGCCACATATATTATAGATTTAGGGAAAGATGTTCATCCGAAAATAGTGAAGAGTACTCTTCAGCGGGCTGGGTGGAGCCGAGATGTACCAAGAAGAAAGCCGTGTGTATTTAAGATAAATAAAAATAACGCTATCTCAGTTCGCGAACTTAATTTGTGGGAAAGGATTTGGAATTTTGGGCGAAAGTCATCTCCCTCAGATGAGACTGAGTATCTGATATTTCATTCTAGGGTGTGTAAAAGCCAAACGTAAGAATCGCAATAGAAGAACGTCTATGTGGATGGCAAAGATAGCGTGGGGGTGTAATGGCAGCTGGGAAGGAACTACTTGTTTTCATAGAATATAAAATGGATAAAAATGGATACAAGACGGCACATGGAAAATAATTTCCAGCAAAGCGATGAAAAACTTGGTCTAACTGGGATTAACTGGATTCAACAAGTTACAGTAATGACAGTAATATAGTTCAGTGATTCATCATCTGGAACAAACCTCATATTTTGCAGGACTCTACTCCAATCCCCGCAATTTCAATCTTATAAAAAATTTATGGAATCTGCAGGAGATACACAATCCGGGAACAATACATAACCATCAAGCCCCAAGTCAATACTTCTGGAGGAATTGCATAAGACTGGAAAAATGTTACGGAGAAATCAGTCCTTTCTATGCTCGGTCGATTGAAAGAAAATTTATCCTATATAAAGAAGTGGGCAACACGATTTCAGATATTGTATTTTTTTTTATATTTTGTATAAATTTCGATTACTTTTATCCTTTAACTAACAGAAAATGTACTATATTTATAGAATTATGAATTTATATTTATTTGCATATATTACAGAATATGAGGATAATAAAATGTATGTTAATAAAACTGTGTAACTACTTTAATAAAATTCATATCTACAGCTGATTTTCAAATGAAAATTATATTACATTTTTTTCGTCCATTAGAGTTTATCCTTATGATTTAGTACTGTGTTAGGATTATATACTTCATTGTGATTAGATTCTCATTTAGATTAACATAATCATAAAAAACTTTGTGAAAATTAATTATTCCACATACGAACGTACATAGGGTATTGATTTAAGTCACAGAAGGACAGTAGAATCTGTAGGCCTAAAGTCCATTTTGGGCTTTTGTAAAACTCCCTATTTTAAATGGATAATAAACATTTTAGTTATATAAATTATATAATTAAAAAAACTACATAGAGCCTTCATTGAGTCACACGGAAGGAAATAAAATGGATATGTAGGTATTCTATACCTTTGATTTTATACGGAAACATCTATTGTTTGTAAAAAATATAAGCTAAAAGTAAAACATAGTAAAAAGTAACATGATATTTCAAAACACGTTTGTAACTACATTATATCCTAGATATCTGAATCTCTCTATTTGTTCAATATTCTTTTTTAATTTATTGCCAATTTTAGCTCTTCTGGGCTGTAGTCCTTGTATGCCATTACTATAGTTGTATTTCTAGAAATAATCATGTATTTATGAGCAACCAGGCTTAGCTTTTAGATTGCTTTTAGGACTCTGTTTTCTGTTTCTCTTTATAATAATCTGATCGTCAACAAAGAGTAATGTAAAAATTTACATCGTTAATAGTTCAAATCTTATTTAAAATCATTAACCAGTTTTTGATATCTTAAATATAAACACTAAAAGTACGGGTGAAAGTCGACACTCTGATCTTACTCCATGGTTATCAGCTGTATGATTTCCATTGACAGAGTCTTTAATCTTATGTACTATTTTTTACAGTAATTGAATTGCTGCTATTAAGTGTGCTGGGACTCCTATATATTCTTATATTTCCTACAACTTTTTTTTAACTCCGTCAAAAACCTTTTCATATAGTCCGATTAATATATAACATGTAGGCAATCTGAATTCTCTCTTCCCTTTTTTGTTATTTATTTCGGAAACAAAAATGCAATGTGTAAAGGATCTAACCTTCCTGAATCCACGTTCGGCTTCTGATAAACTAGATTCAATAGTAGTGTTAATCTCTTATCAATTTATGGTAGCATCCAATTTATTATAGACATTTTAAACGGCTTATTTCTCCATAATTTGAACTTTGGGTTTTCATCAACTTTGTTGTATATGGCGTATATTAGGGTGTCATTCCATTCATCTGATTCATAACCACTTATCCAGCAAACATTGATACAATTCAATAATATTTTTTATTAAATTGATCAGTTGGTACATTTAACTATTTCCATATTAATACCATCAGCTCCAGGATATTTTCTTATTTTCAATCTATTTTATTGATTCTTATAGTCAGTCCTACTGAGGATTAAATTCACAGAACTATTTTTAAATTTATATTTATTGCTGTATCTTCTTCATTGCTAGTTCATTCCTCATCCTTCCTTGTTTCGGACACCCGGCTTCTGGAATTCCATCCCTCGTATATCAAGGACTGCCCGACTCAAAAACAGTGTTACAATGACTATTTAACTCATGCCCCAAATGGGAGTCAATGACCAATCACGTTTCAATGATTTTCTTGTTTTACAACCAATCAGAGTCGTGTTTTCACGAAATAATTTTATCAGTGTTAGGATTATCATATATTAAACAAAGCTCCTCCTTTTAATATTCTGAACAGGTCTGGACCGTTATTTTGCAGTTGACTGAGCCTATAACAAATACGGCTACCAGATTTGTATATAATAGTGCTTACATGTCAACATTTGTAGCAATTGATTATACCACCAAAAAAAGAAAACCACTGTGATGACACTTTCTTAAATGTATTTTTTCCCAGGTAATAATCGAGAAAAATATAATTTTCATATTTACAGTCCATACGACATCAGAAATGAATTAATTCAAGATTGCATGTGTTTCATTTTTTCTCCACTAGAGGAGCATTCTTACATATTGCGTTCCTTTGGCAATAAATAGTATTGATCTGGTTGCAAGTGATAAAACAAAAGAAGCAGTAGAAGCGTACCTATCGTTCTCATTGTTTTCAAACCATCGCCGTTTACTTTAAATATATAAATATTTTAAAATAACTATAGTTAAATAATGATTTGTGAGTAAAACATGCTTAATTTTATTCGTTTAAATAGTCCTAACAAATGCCACTCTTGATTTCCAAATTCTCTAGATAACCTTCACTCCTCACTTCGTGAGTCGTTGAATTTATCGATAATTTGGAAATCACTCGTTGGCAATACTTATGAAAATTATATTTCCTTAGGCAATATGATATGTAATCATGCTCCATGTATACATTTATTATTCCATTATATTTTAGACTTTTTACCAAGCCATTTACTTAATCTAATTATAGGTTATTATTATTGTTATTATTATTATTATTATTATTATTGTTTTTGTTACTAAGATTACTATTTTTCTTTCTTTCCCTGCCATGCTATGCTTTGCAGCTTTACTAGGGAATTGTAGGTGTGGTAGCTTCCGTTGCTTTTGTGTAGTCTATATTTATATGTATCATTAATCATAATTCTTATTGTGTATATAATTTTAACTCAGGGTTGAGAGTGGAAGAAAATACCCTTATGGTTTTCACTCCATCAGGTAAATAAATAAGGTATAATTATTTTTTTAAATATGGTAGCTCTTCCGTTTCTGGGATTGTAATTTAGTTGTAGGGTTGTCTCTGTCTCATTATTTAAATGGTTCATCATTTTATAAAGCTTTATTTTGGTTTGCATGTATATCATGTTCTAATTCACTAAAAATATCGATCCCAACTTTCCCATTTAAGTTTCTGCATCTGCATCTCTTTCTTTACCAAAACAGATTTCCTTTATAATCTAGCATACATTCCACGTTGTTAGGAGATGTCAGTGATTTCAAGTAGGCTTGTTTATTCTCGTTTATCAGTGTTTTAATTTCATTCTTCCAGAATATTAACCTCTTTTAGATTATATATTTTTCTTTTAACTAGTGCTTCAGCAGCTTCTTGTGTTATCAATAAGAATGCCCACAAGTGATTTCCATTATCTAGAGGATTGTAATCAAGAGTGGGCTTTGTTGGCTGTTTAACGAGTAAAAATATGTGTTTACTCAACAAATCATATTTTCAATTAGTATTTTAAACAAATACTTCATATTAATGTAAACGGCATGTTTGAAAAACAACTGAGAAATGTGTGGTTAGTTTCATTGGTTCATCACCTGCAATTGATTATATTAGTTATTGCCAAATAGGATCGCAATATTGTAAGAAAGCAACCCTAGTGAGAAAAAGAAAAAAAGAAACGCATCAAACTGTACATATATCCAACATATAGGTTATTAATTTTTTGTTCCGAAAATAACTCAGAAAATCATTATTTAAAAACACAATTATTGAAAAAACACAATTGATCAATGTGTAGGTCGAAGGAATCTATTCATTATTGCTATATTCATACATATTACTTAGAAAGTCAGTCATTGCAAAATAATGCCTGACCTGTTTCAGAATATAAAAAGGAGGGTTTTTTTCCTTTATTTTGGTAATCAAAATCGATAAATATCATGTAGAACAGACTGTGTGATTAGATGTAAACCAAAATTCATTGAAACGTGAATTGGTCATGACACCCAGTTGGGGCAATGATTTAAAATCAGTCATCTTTAAATTGGACCATCACTGTTGAGTTTGCTCTTACAAGTACACCTTCTCTCCTTGATACCGTTTTCGGAAAACATTATAATTTTCTGAAAGCTTATGCACAAGTAGACAACCTTGTGAAATTTTAGGGGTGAGGGACCAAGTTTAGAAGCAAGGCCCGACATTGTATCAGTAAAGGTGGAACATGACACCAAAGTGCTGCAATGTTGTTTATGTATTATATGGATTATATATGGTAGAGGTGGATAGATCTTCAATATAGTGAACGAATCAAGTAGTTTGGAGTTGCAAATGTTGTATTGTATGACTTAAACCAAAATCTATTACAGATTGCAATCAAGTGAATTCATGAAATAAACAGTGAGGACGGGCAGAGAGGGGGGTGGTGATGGACATTTTACAAAGGGCATTTTTACCACTTGTCACTTCTATTTGTAATGACTCGAAGCAGATCCTTTGGCGAACCCACTTCCGGTTGTCGTCCAGTACCGCCCTTGTAAAGCATACTAATTAAGTTCTTGAACGGGAGCGCTGAACTTATATGGAAAAGGATTGCAGTGCCAGAAACTATGCGATCCAATGGCTCTGTGTCTCGATAATGATTGTGTCCGTTATAACTAACAAAGATTTGTAGTGTCTGAAAAATTAATATCCAGGGTTGGATTTTTCGTTCAACTTTCAGGTACGAGTTCTTTAGCATCA
This sequence comes from Diploptera punctata, assembly GCA_030220185.1. Taxonomy (NCBI): domain Eukaryota; kingdom Metazoa; phylum Arthropoda; class Insecta; order Blattodea; family Blaberidae; genus Diploptera; species Diploptera punctata. The sequence goes on along the minus strand of JASPKZ010007110.1, from coordinate 407 downwards.
TGGTATTTCGGAAGCAGAAGTGCAGTGTTTGTTAGAAGCCATGATCTGTTAAAAGCAAATTTTCGTTCTGTCATTTGGCAAATACGTCATGATAGAAACCGTTGAGGTCTGCTTCGATAGTTTGCGTTCCAGCAACGATCGTATATTGGAGGATCTGCCAGCTTTGACTGTGGGAATTTCCAGATGGCTCGATACAGCACATGCATGGCCGCGTTTTTTACCTTCCATTGAAATCAGAGAATACGAGGCATCAATACATTGTATTGACGCACATACGGGAATATACAAGAAATGAGACGTAATTATGGAATATGTCCATCTATACACACTTTAATTGATGACATGTGGGTCCTTAGCTTCTAAATGTTGTCCCTCTGCCCCTAGATTTCACAGGTTGTCTACTGTTG
>JASPKZ010007108.1:0-33252 GCA_030220185.1 Diploptera punctata | reverse complement strand
AAGGGGGTCCCCCAAGGGTCCCCCAAGGGGGTCCCCAAGGGGTCCCCAAGGGGTCCCCCAAGGGTCCCCCAAGGGGTCCCCCAAGGTCCCCCAAGGGTCCCCCAAGGGTCCCCAAGGGTCCCCAAGGGTGTCCCCCAGAGGGTCCCCCAAGGGGTCCCCCAAGGGGTCCCCCAAGGGGTCCCCCAAGGGTCCCCCAAGGGGTCCCCCAAGGGGTCCCCCAAGGGTCCCCAAGGGTCCCCCAAGGGTCCCCCAAGGGTCCCCCAGGGGTCCCCCAAGGGGGTCCCCCAAGGGTCCCCCAAGGGGTCCCCCAAGGGTCCCCCAAGGGTCCCCCAAGGGTCCCCCAAGGGGGTCCCCCAGGGGTCCCCAAGGGGTCCCCCAAGGGTCCCCCAAGGGTCCCCCAAGGGTCCCCCAGGGGTCCCCCAAGGGTCCCCCAAGGGTCCCCCAAGGGTCCCCCAAGGGGTCCCCCAAAGGGTCCCCCAAGGGCCCCCAAGTGGGTCCCCAAAGGGTCCCACAAGGGGTCCCCCAAGGGTCCCCAAGGGTACCCCAAGGGGGTCCCCCAAAGGGGTCCCCAAGGGGTCCCCCAAGAGGGTCCCCCAAGGGTTCCCCAAGGGGTCCCCCAAGGGTCCCCCAAGGGTCCCCCAAGGGGGTCCCCCAAGGGTCCCCCAAGGGTTCCCCAAGGGGTCCCCCAGGGTCCCCCAAGGATCCCCCAGGGGGTCCCCCAAGGTCCCCAAGGGGTCCCCAAGGCCCCAAGGGTCCCCCAGGGGTCCCCCAAGGGGGTCCCCAAGGGTCCCCCAAGGGTCCCCCAAGGGTCCCCAAGGGTCCCCCAAGTGGTCCCCAAGGGTCCCCCAAGGGTCCCCCAAGGGGTCCCCCAAGGGTCCCCCAGGGGTCCCCCAAGGGTCCCCAAGGGGTCCCCCCAGGGTCCCCCAAGGGTCCCCAAGGGGTCCCCCAAGGGTCCCCAAGGGTCCCCCAAGGGTCCCCCAAGGTCCCCCAAGGGGTCCCCACGGGCCCCAAGGGTCCCCAAGGGTCCCCCAAGGGGTCCCCAAGGGTCCCCCAAGGGTCCCCAAGGGTCCCCAAGGGTCCCCCAAGGTGTCCCCCAAGGGTCCCCCCAGGGTCCCCCAAGGGTCCCCCAAGGGTCCCCCAAGGTGTCCCCCAAGGGGTCCCCCCAAGGGTCCCCCAAGGGTCCCCCAAGGGTCCCCCAAGGGTCCCCCAAGGGTCCCCCAAGGGTTCCCCCCAAGGGTCCCCCAAGGGGTCCCCCAAGGGTCCCCCAGGTGGCCCCAAGGGGGTCCCCCAAGGGTCCCCCAAGGGGGTCCCCAAGGGTCCCCCAAGGGTCCCCCAAGGGGGCCCCCAAGGGTCCCCCAAGGTCCCCAGGGGTCCCCAAGGGTCCCCCAAGGGGATCCCCAAGGGTCCCCCAAGGGGCTCCCCAAGGGTCCCCCAAGGGTCCCACAAGGGGTCCCCCAAGGGGTCCCAAGGGGGTCCCCCAAGGGGTCCCCCAAGGGTCCCCCAAGTGGTCCCCCAAGGGGTCCCCCAAAGGGTCCCCCAAGGGTCCCCCAAGGGTCCCCAAGGGGTCCCCCAAGGGTCCCCCAAGGGTCCCCCAAGGGTCCCCCAAGGGTCCCCCAAGGTGGTCCCCCAAGGGTCCCCCAAGGGTCCCCCAGGGTCCCCCTAGGGGGTCCCCCAAGGGGTCCCCCAAGGGTCCCCCAAGGGTCCCCCAAGGGGTCCCCCAAGGGTCCCCCAAGGGTTCCCCCAAGGGTCCCCCAAGGGTCCCCAAGGGTTCCCCCAAGGGTCCCCCAAGGGTCCCCCAAGGGGTCCCCCAAGGGTCCCCAAGGGTCCCCAAGGGTCCCCCAAGGTGTCCCCCAAGGGTCCCCAAGGGTCCCCCAAGGGGTCCCCCAAGGGTCCCCCAAGGGTCCCCAAGGGGTCCCCCAAGGGTCCCCCAAGGGTCCCCCAAGGGGTCCCCCAAGGGTGTCCCCAAGGGTACCCCAAGGGCCCCAAAGGGTCCCCAAGGGTCCCCCAAGGGTCCCCCAAGGGTCCCCCAAGGGTCCCCAAGGGTCCCCCAAGGGTCCCCCAAGGGTCCCCCAAGGGGGTCCCCAAGGTCCCCCAAGGGTCCCCAAGGGTCCCCCAAGGGGGTCCCCCAAGGGTCCCCCAAGGGGGTCCCCAAGGGGTCCCCAAGGGGTCCCCAAGGGGCCCCCAAGGGTCCCCAAGGGTCCCCCAAGGGTCCCCCAAGGGGTCCCCCAAGGTTCCCCCAAGGGAGCGCCCAAGGGTCCCCAAGGGGTCCCCAAGGGGTCCCCCAGGGGTCCCCCAAGGGGTCCCCAAGGGGTTCCCCAAGGGTCCCCCAAGGTCCCCCAAGGGTCCCCAATGGGATCCCCCAAGGGTCCCCCAAGGGTCCCCCAAGGGTCCCCCAAGGGGTTCCCCCAAGGGTCCCCCAAGGGTCCCCCAAGGGGGTCCCCAAGGGTCCCCAAGGGTCCCCCAAGGGTCCCCCAAGGGGTCCCCCAAGGGTCCCCCAAGGTTCCCCCAAGGGTCCCCCAAGGGGGCCCCCAAGGGTCCCCAAAGGGGTCCCCCAAGGGTCCCCAAGGGTCCCCCAAGGGGGTCCCCCAAGGGTGCTCCCAAGGGTCCCCCAAAGGGTCCCCAAAGGGTCCCCCAAGGGTCCCCAAGGGTCCCCCCAAGGGTCCCCCAAGGGTTCCCCCAAGGGTCCCCAAGGGTCCCCAAGGGTCCCCCAAGGGTCCCCCAAGGGTCCCCCAGAGGGTCCCCAAGGGTCCCCAAGGGGTCCCCCAAGGGTCCCCAAGGGTCCCCAAGGGGTCCCCCAAGGGGTCCCCCAAGGGTCCCCCAAGGGTCCCCCAAGGGTCCCCAAAGGTGGTCCCCCAAGGGGGTCCCCCAAGGGGATCCCCCAAGGGTCCCCCAAGGGTCCCCCAAGGGGTCCCCAAGGGTCCCCCAAGGGTCCCCCAAGGGGTCCCCCAAGGGGTCCCCAAGGGTCCCCCAAGGGTCCCCCAAGGGGTCCCCAAGGGGTCCCCCAAGGGGGTCCCCCAAGGGTCCCCCAAGGGGGTCCCCCAAGGGTCCCCCAAGGGTCCCCCAAGGGTCCCCCAAGGGTCCCCCAAGGGGTCCCCCAAGGGTCCCCCAAGGGGGTCCCCCAAGGGTCCCCCAAGGGGATCCCCAAGGGTCCCCAAGGGTCCCCCAAGGGTCCCCCAGGGGTCCCCCAAGGGTTCCCCAAGGGTCCCCCAAGGGGGCCCCAAGGGTCCCCCAAGGGGGTCCCCCAAGGGTCCCCCAAGGGTCCCCCAAGGGTCCCCCAAGGGTCCCCCAAGGGTCCCCCAAGGGTCCCCCAAGGGTCCCCCAAGGGTCCCCCAAGGGTCCCCCGAGGGTCCCCCAAGGGGTCCCCCAAGGGTCCCCCAAGGTCCCCCAAGGGGTCCCCCAAGGGTCCCCCAAGGGGTCCCCAAGGGTCCCCCAAGGGGTCCCCCAAGGGCCCCCAAGGGGTCCCCAAGGGTCCCCAAGGAGTCCCCCAAGGGTCCCCCAAGGGTCCCCCAAGGGGCTCCCAAGGGGTCCCCCAAGGGGTCCCCCAAGGTGCCCCAATGGTCCCCCAAGGGGTCCCCCAAGGGGGTCCCCCAAGGGTCCCCAAGGGGTCCCCAAGGGTCCCCCAAGGGTCCCCAAGGGTCCCCAAGGGTCCCCCAGGGGTCCCCCAAGGGTCCCCCAAGGGTCCCCAAGGGGTCCCCCAAGGGGTCCCCCAAGGGTCCCCCAAGGGTCCCCCAAGGGTCCCCCAAGGGGTCCCAAGGGTCCCCCAAGGTGTCCCCCAAGGGGTCCCCAAGGGTCCCCCAAGGGGTCCCCCAAGGGTCCCCCAAGGGTCCCCCAAGGGGTCCCCCAAGGGTCCCCCAAGGGTCCCCCATGGGGGTAACCCAAGGGTCCCCCAAGGGTCCCCCAAGGGTCCCCCAAGGGTTCCCCAAGGGGATCCCCCAAGGGTCCCCCAAGGGTCCCCCAAGGGTCCCCAAGGGGTCCCCCAAGGTCCCCCAAGTGGGTCCCCCCCCAAGGGTCCCCAAGGGTCCCCCAAAGATCCCCCAAGGGTCCCCCAAGGATCCCCCAAGGGTCCCCCAAGGGTCCCCCCAAAGGTCCCCCAAGGGGGTCCCGCAAAGGGTCTCCCAAGGGTCCCCCAAGGGTCCCCCAAGGGGGTCCCCCAGGGGTCCCCCAAGGGTCCCCCAAGGGTCCCCAAGGGGGTCCCCCAAGGGTCCCCCAAGGGTCCCCCAAGGGATCCCCCAAGGGTCCCCCAAGGGTCCCCCAAGGGGGTCCCCAAGGGGTCCCCAAGGGGTCCCCCAAGGGTCCCCCAAGGGGTCCCCCAAGGTTCCCCCAAGGGTCCCCCAAGGGTCCCCAAGGGATCCCCCAAGGATGTCCCCAAGGGTCCCCAAGGGGTCCCCCAAGGGTCCCCCAAGGGGATCCCCGAAGAGTCCCCCAAGGGTCCCCCAAGGGGTCCCCCAAGGGTCCCCAAGGGGGTCCCCAAGGGGGTCCCCCCCAAGGGTCCCCCAAGGGGGTCCCCAAGGGGTCCCCCAAGGGTCCCCCAAGGGTCCCCCAAGGGTCCCCCAAGGGTCCCCCAAGGGATCCCCCAAGGGTCCCCCAAGGGTCCCCCAAGGGGATCCCCCAAGGGTCCCCCAAGGGTCCCCCAAGGGTCCCCCAAGGGTCCCCGAAGGGTCCCCAAGGGTCCCCCAAGGGTCCCCCAAGGGTCCCCCAAGGGGGTCCCCCAAGGGTCCCCCAAGGGGGGTCCCCCAAGGGTCCCCCAAGGGTCCCCCAAGGGGCCCCCCAAGGGTCCCCCAAGGGGGTCCCCCAAGGGTCCCCCAGGGTCCCCCAAGGGGTCCCCCAAGGGGGTCCCCCAAGGGGGTCCCCAAGGGGTCCCCCAAGGGTCCCCCAAGGGTCCCCCAAGGGGGTCCCCCAAGGGTCCCCCAAGGGGGTCCCCAAGGGTCCCCCAAGGGTCCCCCAAGGGGATCCCCCAAGGGGATCCCCAAGGGATCCCCAAGGGGTCCCCCAAGGATCCCCAAGGGGATCCCCCAGGGGTCCCCCAAGGGGGTCCCCAAGGGTCCCCCAAGGGTCCCCCAAGGGTCCCCCAAGGGTCCCCCAAGGGCCCCCAAGGTCCCCAAGGGTCCCCCAAGGGGTCCCCAAGGGGTCCCCCAAGGGTCCCCCAGGGGTCCCCCAAGGGGGTCCCCCAAGGGTCCCCCCGGGGTCCCTACAAGGGTCCCCCAAGGGGGTCCCCCAAGTGTCCGCCAAGGGTCCCCCAAGGGTCCCCAAGGGGATCCCCCAAGGGGGTCCCCCCCAAGGTTCCCCCAAGGGTCCCCCAAGGGTCCCCCAAGGGTACCCCAAGGGTCCCCCAAGGGTCCCCCAAGGGTCCCCCAAGGGTCCCCCAAGGGGGTCCCCCCAAGGGGATCCCCCAAGGGTCCCCCAAGGGGTCCCCCAAGGGTCCCCCAAGGGGGTCCGCCAAGGGGCCCCCAAGGGTCCCCCAAGGGGTCCACCAAGGGTCCCCCAAGGGTCCCCCAAGGGGGTCCCCCCCAAGGGTCCCCCAAGGATCCCGCAAGGATCCCCCAAGGGTCTTCCAAGGGTCCCACAAGTGTCCCCCAAGGTGATCCACCAGGAGTCCACCAAGAGACCCCCCCAAGCGTCCCCCAAGGGGGTCCCAAGGGGGTCCCCCAAGGGTCCCCCAAGGGGCCCAATGGTCCCCAAAGGGGGTCCCCCAAGGGGTCCCCCAAGGGTCCCCCAAGGGGATCCCCCAAGGGTCCCCCAAGGGTCCCCAAGGGGGTCCCGCAAGGGTCCCCAAGGGGGTCCCCCAAGGGTCCCCCAAGGGTCCCCCAAGGGGTTCCCCCAAGGGGGTCCCCCCAAGGGTCCCCCAAGGGTCCCGAAGGGTCCCCCAAGGGTCCCCCAAGGGTCCCCCAAGGGTCCCCCAAGGGTCCCCCAAGGGTCCCCCAAGGGGGTCCCCCAAGGGTCCCCCAAGGGTCCCCCAAGGGGATCCCCCAAGGGTCCCCCAAGGGTCCCCCAAGGGTCCCCCAAGGGTCCCCCAAGGGGATCCCCCAAGGGTCCCCCAGGGGTCCCCCAAGGGTCCCCAAGGGTCCCACAAGGGGGTCCCCAAAGGGTCCCCCAAGGGGATCCCCCAAGGGTCCCCCAAGGGGATCCCCCAAGGGTCCCCCAAGGGTCCCCCAAGGGTCCCCCAAGGGTCCCCCAAGGGTCCCCCAAGGGGATCCCCCAAGGGTCCCCCAAGGTCCCCCAAGGGTCCCCCAAGGGTCCCCCAAGGGTCCCCCAAGGGTCCCCCAAGGGTCCCCCAAGGGTCCCCCAAGGGTCCCCCAAGGGGGTCCCCCAAGGGTCCCCCAAGGGTCCCCAAGGGTCCCCCAAGGGTCCCCCAAGGGTCCCCCAAGGGGGTCCCCAAGGGGGTCCCCCAAGGGTCCCCCAAGGGGGTCCCCAAGGGTCCCCCAAGGGTCCCCCAAGGGTCCCCCAAGGGGGTCCCCCAAGGGGGTCCCAAGGGGGTCCCCCAAGGGGGTCCCCCAAGGGGGTCCCCAAGGGGTCCCCCAAGGGGTCCCCAAGGGTCCCCCAAGGGGTCCCCCAAGGGTCCCCCAAGGGGTCCCCCAAGGGTCCCCCAAGGGGTCCCCCAAGGTCCCCCAAGGGGTCCCCCAAGGGTCCCCCAAGGGGTCCCCCAAGGGTCCCCCAATGGTCCCCCAAGGGGATCCCCCAAGGGTCCCCCAAGGGTCCCCCAAGGGTCCCCCAAGGGGTCCCAATCCCCCAAGGGTCCCCCAAGGGTCCCCCAAGGGTCCCCCAAGGGTCCCCCAAGGGTCCCCCAAGGGGGTCCCCCAAGGGTCCCCCCAAGGGTCCCCCCAAGGGTCCCCCAAGGGTCCCCCAAGGGTCCCCCAAGGGTCCCCCAAGGGTCCCCCAAGGGTCCCCCAAGGGTCCCCCAAGGGTCCCCCAAGGGGTCCCCCAAGGGTCCCCCAAGGGTCCCCCAAGGGTCCCCCAAGGGGGTCCCCCAAGGGTCCCCCAAGGGTCCCCCAAGGGTCCCCCAAGGGTCCCCCAAGGGTCCCCCAAGGGTCCCCCAAGGGTCCCCCAAGGGTCCCCCAAGGGTCCCCCAAGGGTCCCCCAAGGGGATCCCCCAAGGGTCCCCCAAGGGGTCCCCCAAGGGTCCCCCAAGGGTCCCCCAAGGGTCCCCCAAGGGTCCCCCAAGGGGTCCCCCAAGGGTCCCCCAAGGGTCCCCCAAGGGGTCCCCCAAGGGGGTCCCCCAAGGGTCCCCCAAGGGGGTCCCCCAAAGGGTCCCCCAAGGGTCCCCCAAGGGTCCCCCAAGGGGTCCCCCAAGGGGTCCCCAAGGGTCCCCCAAGGGTCCCCCAAGGAGATCCCCCAAGGGTCCCCCAAGGGTCCCCCAAGGGTCCCCCAAGGGGTCCCCCAAGGGTCCCCCAAGGGTCCCCCAAGGGTCCCCCAAGGGGTCCCCCAAGGGTCCCCCAAGGGTTCCCCAAGGGGGTCCCCAAGGGTCCCCCAAGGGGATCCCCCAAGGGTCCCCCAAGGGTCCCCCAAGGGTCCCCCAAGGGTCCCCCAAGGGGTCCCCAAGGGTCCCCCAAGGGTCCCCCAAGGGTCCCCCAAGGGGTCCCCCAAGGGTCCCCCAAGGGGTCCCCAAGGGGTCCCCCAAGGGTCCCCCAAGGGTCCCCCAAGGGTCCCCCAAGGGGTCCCCCAAGGGTCCCCCAAGGGTCCCCCAAGGGGTCCCCCAAGGGTCCCCAAGGGTCCCCCAAGGGTCCCCCAAGGGTCCCCCAAGGGTCCCCCAAGGGGTCCCCCAAGGGTCCCCCAAGGGTCCCCCAAGGGGGTCCCCCAAGGGTCCCCCAAGGGTCCCCCAAGGGTCCCCCAAGGGTCCCCCAAGGGGTCCCCCAAGGGTCCCCCAAGGGGATCCCCCAAGGGTCCCCCAAGGGTCCCCCAAGGGTCCCCCAAGGGGTCCCCCAAGGGTCCCCCAAGGGGGTCCCCCAAGGGTCCCCCAAGGGTCCCCCAAGGGTCCCCAAGGGGGTCCCCCAAGGGTCCCCCAAGGGGTCCCCCAAGGGTCCCCCAAGGGGGTCCCCCAAGGGTCCCCCAAGGGTCCCCCAAGGGTCCCCCAAGGGGTCCCCCAAGGGGTCCCCCAAGGGGGTCCCCCAAGGGTCCCCCAAGGGTCCCCCAAGGGTCCCCCAAGGGTCCCCCAAGGGGGTCCCCCAAGGGTCCCCCAAGGGGTCCCCCAAGGGTCCCCCAAGGGGTCCCCAAGGGTCCCCCAAGGGTCCCCCAAGGGTCCCCCAAGGGTCCCCCAAGGGGTCCCCCAAGGGTCCCCCAAGGGTCCCCCAAGGGGTCCCCCAAGGGTCCCCCAAGGGTCCCCCAAGGGTCCCCCAAGGGTCCCCCAAGGGTCCCCCAAGGGTCCCCAAGGGGTTCCCCCAAGGGTCCCCCAAGGGGGTCCCCCAAGGGTCCCCCAAGGGTCCCCCAAGGGGGTCCCCAAGGGTCCCCCAAGGGTCCCCCAAGGGGGTCCCCCAAGGGTCCCCCAAGGGTCCCCCAAGGGTCCCCCAAGGGGTCCCCCAAGGGTCCCCCAAGGGTCCCCCAAGGGGGTCCCCCAAGGGTCCCCCAAGGGTCCCCCAAGGGTCCCCCAAGGGTCCCCCAAGGGGTCCCCCAAGGGTCCCCCAAGGGTCCCCCAAGGGGAGGTCCCCCAAGGGTCCCCCAAGGGGTCCCCCAAGGGTCCCCCAGGGGGTCCCCCAAGGGGTCCCCCAAGGGTCCCCCAAGGGGGTCCCCCAAGGGTCCCCCAAGGGTCCCCCAAGGGGTCCCCCAAGGGGTCCCCCAAGGGTCCCCCAAGGGTCCCCCAAGGGGGTCCCCCAAGGGGGTCCCCCAAGGGTCCCCCAAGGGGTCCCCCAAGGGTCCCCCAAGGGTCCCCCAAGGGTCCCCCAAGGGGTCCCCCAAGGGTCCCCCAAGGGGTCCCCCAAGGGTCCCCCAAGGGGGTCCCCCAAGGGTCCCCAAGGGTCCCCCAAGGGGTCCCCCAAGGGGTCCCCCAAGGGTCCCCCAAGGGTCCCCCAAGGGTCCCCCAAGGGGTCCCCCAAGGGGGTCCCCCAAGGGGGTCCCCCAAGGGTCCCCCAAGGGTCCCCCAAGGGGTCCCCCAAGGGTCCCCCAAGGGTCCCCCAAGGGTCCCCCAAGGGTCCCCCAAGGGTCCCCCAAGGGTCCCCCAAGGGTCCCCAAGGGGTCCCCCAAGGGTCCCCCAAGGGGTCCCCCAAGGGTCCCCCAAGGGGTCCCCCAAGGGTCCCCCAAGGGTCCCCCAAGGGGATCCCCCAAGGGTCCCCCAAGGGGGTCCCCCAAGGGGGCCCCCAAGGGTCCCCCAAGGGTCCCCCAAGGGGTCCCCCAAGGGGTCCCCCAAGGGTCCCCCAAGGGGACCCCCAAGGGTCCCCCAAGGGTCCCCCAAGGGGTCCCCCAAGGGTCCCCCAAGGGTCCCCCAAGGGTCCCCCAAGGGGGTCCCCCAAGGGTCCCCCAAGGGGTCCCCCAAGGGTCCCCCAAGGGTGTCCCCAAGGGGGTCCCCCAAGGGGTCCCCCAAGGGTCCCCCAAGGGGGTCCCCCAAGGGTCCCCCAAGGGTCCCCCAAGGGGATCCCCCAAGGGTCCCCCAAGGGGTCCCCCAAGGGTCCCCCAAGGGTCCCCCAAGGGGTCCCCCAAGGGTCCCCCAAGGGTCCCCCAAGGGTCCCCCAAGGGGTCCCCCAAGGGTCCCCCAAGGGTCCCCCAAGGGGTCCCCCAAGGGGTCCCCCAAGGGTCCCCCAAGGGTCCCCCAAGGGGTCCCCCAAGGGGTCCCCCAAGGGTCCCCCAAGGGGGTCCCCCAAGGGTCCCCAAGGGTCCCCCAAGGGGGTCCCCCAAGGGTCCCCCAAGGGTCCCCCAAGGGTCCCCAAGGGGGTCCCCCAAGGGTCCCCCAAGGGTCCCCCAAGGGTCCCCCAAGGGGTCCCCCAAGGGGGTCCCCCAAGGGTCCCCCAAGGGTCCCCCAAGGGTCCCCCAAGGGGTCCCCCAAGGGTCCCCCAAGGGGTCCCCCAAGGGTCCCCCAAGGGGTCCCCCAAGGGTCCCCCAAGGGGTCCCCCAAGGGTCCCCCAAGGGTCCCCCAAGGGGGTCCCCCAAGGGTCCCCCAAGGGGATCCCCCAAGGGTCCCCCAAGGGTCCCCCAAGGGTCCCCCAAGGGGATCCCCCAAGGGTCCCCCAAGGGGTCCCCAAGGGTCCCCCAAGGGTCCCCAAGGGGTCCCCCAAGGGGGTCCCCCAAGGGGTCCCCCAAGGGGTCCCCCAAGGGTCCCCCAAGGGTCCCCCAAGGGGTCCCCCAAGGGTCCCCCAAGGGTCCCCCAAGGGTCCCCCAAGGGGGTCCCCCAAGGGGTCCCCCAAGGGGTCCCCAAGGGGTCCCCCAAGGGTCCCCCAAGGGTCCCCCAAGGGTCCCCCAAGGGGGTCCCCCAAGGGTCCCCCAAGGGTCCCCCAAGGGGGTCCCCCAAGGGTCCCCCAAGGGTCCCCCAAGGGGGTCCCCCAAGGGTCCCCCAAGGGTCCCCCAAGGGTCCCCCCCAAGGGTCCCCCAAGGGGTCCCCCAAGGGTCCCCCAAGGGTCCCCCAAGGGTCCCCCAAGGGTCCCCCAAGGGTCCCCCAAGGGTCCCCCAAGGGTCCCCCAAGGGTCCCCCAAGGGTCCCCCAAGGGTCCCCCAAAGGGTCCCCCAAGGGGCCCCCAAGGGGTCCCCCAAGGGTCCCCCAAGGGGATCCCCCAAGGGGTCCCCCAAGGGGTCCCCCAAGGGTCCCCCAAGGGTCCCCCAAGGGTCCCCAAGGGGTCCCCCAAGGGTTCCCCCAAGGGTCCCCCAAGGGGTCCCCCAAGGGTCCCCAAGGGTCCCCCAAGGGGGTCCCCCAAGGGTCCCCCAAGGGTCCCCCAAGGGTCCCCCAAGGGTCCCCCAAGGGGTCCCCCAAGGGGTCCCCCAAGGGTCCCCCAAGGGGTTCCCCCAAGGGTCCCCCAAGGGTCCCCCAAGGGTCCCCAAGGGGGTCCCCCAAGGGTCCCCCAAGGGTCCCCCAAGGGTCCCCCAAGGGTCCCCCAAGGGTCCCCCAAGGGGTCCCCCAAGGGTCCCCCAAGGGGTCCCCCAAGGGGGTCCCCCAAGGGTCCCCCAAGGGGGTCCCCAAGGGTCCCCCAAGGGGTCCCCAAAGGGGTCCCCCAAGGGTCCCCCAAGGGTCCCCCAAGGGTCCCCCAAGGGTTCCCCCAAGGGGTCCCCCAAGGGTCCCCCAAGGGTCCCCCAAGGGTCCCCCAAGGGTCCCCCAAGGGTCCCCCAAGGGTCCCCCAAGGGTCCCCCAAGGGTCCCCAAGGGTCCCCCAAGGGTCCCCCAAGGGTCCCCCAAGGGTCCCCCAAGGGTCCCCCAAGGGGGTCCCCCAAGGGTCCCCCAAGGGTCCCCCAAGGGGGTCCCCAAGGGTCCCCCAAGGGTCCCCCAAGGGGGTCCCCCAAGGGTCCCCCAAGGGTCCCCCAAGGGGTCCCCAAGGGTCCCCCAAGGGTCCCCCAAGGGGGTCCCCCAAGGGGTCCCCCAAGGGTCCCCCAAGGGTCCCCCAAGGGTCCCCCAAGGGGGTCCCCCAAGGGTCCCCCAAGGGTCCCCCAAGGGGTCCCCAAGGGTCCCCCAAGGGTCCCCCAAGGGTCCCCCAAGGGGTCCCCAAGGGTTCCCCAAGGGTCCCCCAAGGGTCCCCCAAGGGTCCCCCAAGGGTCCCCCAAGGGTCCCCCAAGGGATCCCCAAGGGTCCCCCAAGGGTCCCCCAAGGGTCCCCCAAGGGTCCCCCAAGGGTCCCCCAAGGGTCCCCCAAGGGTCCCCAAGGGTCCCCCAAGGGGTCCCCAAGGGGTCCCCCAAGGGGTCCCCCAAGGGTCCCCCAAGGGGTCCCCCAAGGGGTCCCCCAAGGGTCCCCCAAGGGTCCCCCAAGGGTCCCCCAAGGGTCCCCCAAGGGTCCCCCAGGGTCCCCCAAGGGTCCCCCAAGGGGTCCCCCAAGGGTCCCCCAAGGGTCCCCCAAGGGGTCCCCCAAGGGGTCCCCCAAGGGTCCCCCAAGGGTCCCCCAAGGGTCCCCCAAGGGTCCCCCAAGGGTCCCCCAAGGGGTCCCCCAAGGGTCCCCCAAGGGTCCCCCAAGGGGTCCCCCAAGGGTCCCCCAAGGGGTCCCCCAAGGGTCCCCCAAGGGTCCCCCAAGGGTCCCCCCAAGGGGTCCCCCAAGGTCCCCCAAGGGTCCCCCAAGGGTCCCCCAAGGGTCCCCCAAGGGTCCCCCAAGGGTCCCCCAAGGGTCCCCCAAGGGTCCCCCAAGGGTCCCCCAAGGGTCCCCCAAGGGTCCCCAAGGGGTCCCCCAAGGGTCCCCCAAGGGTCCCCCAAGGGTCCCCCCAGGGGTCCCCAAGGGGGTCCCCAAGGGTCCCCCAAGGGTCCCCCAAAGGGTCCCCCAAGGGTCCCCCAAGGGTCCCCCAAGGGTCCCCCAAGGGGTCCCCCAAGGGTCCCCCAAGGGTCCCCCAAGGGTCCCCCAAGGGTCCCCAAGGGGTCCCCCAAGGGTCCCCCAAGGGGTCCCCCAAGGGTCCCCCAAGGGTCCCCCAAGGGGTCCCCAAGGGTCCCCCAAGGGTTCCCCCAAGGTGTCCCCCAAGGGTCCCCCAAGGGTCCCCCAAGGGTCCCCCAAGGGGATCCCCCAAGGGTCCCCCAAGGGTCCCCCAAGGGTCCCCCAAGGGTCCCCCAAGGGTCCCCCAAGGGTCCCCCAAGGGTCCCCCAAGGGGTCCCCAAGGGTCCCCCAAGGGTCCCCCAAGGGGGTCCCCCAAGGGGTCCCCCAAGGGTCCCCCAAGGGGGTCCCCCAAGGGTCCCCCAAGGGGTCCCCCAAGGGTCCCCCAAGGGGATCCCCAAGGGTCCCCCAAGGGGGTCCCCCAAGGGTCCCCCAAGGGTCCCCCAAGGGTCCCCCAAGGGGATCCCCCAAGGGTCCCCCAAGGGGTCCCCCAAGGGTCCCCCAAGGGTCCCCCAAGGGTCCCCAAAGGGGTCCCCCAAGGGTCCCCCAAGGGGGCCCCCAAGGGGTCCCCCAAGGGGTCCCCCAAGGGTCCCCCAAGGGTTCCCCCAAGGGGGGTCCCCCAAGGGGTCCCCCAAGGGGTCCCCAAGGGTCCCCCAAGGGTCCCCCAAGGGGTCCCCAAGGGGTCCCCCAAGGGTCCCCCAAGGGGTCCCCCAAGGGTCCCCCAAGGGGGTCCCCCAAGGGTCCCCCAAGGGTCCCCCAAGGGTCCCCAAGGGTCCCCCAAGGGGTCCCCCAAGGGTCCCCCAAGGGTCCCCCAAGGGGTCCCCCAAGGGTCCCCCAAGGGGTCCCCCAAGGGTCCCCCAAGGGGGTCCCCCAAGGGTCCCCCAAGGGGGTCCCCCAAGGGGTCCCCCAAGGGTCCCCCAAGGGGTCCCCCAAGGGGTCCCCCAAGGGTCCCCCAAGGGTCCCCCAAGGGTCCCCCAAGGGTCCCCCAAGGGTCCCCCAAGGGGGTCCCCCAAGGGGTCCCCCAAGGGTCCCCCAAGGGTCCCCCAAGGGGTCCCCCAAGGGGGTCCCCCCAAGGGTCCCCCAAGGGTCCCCCAAAGGGTCCCCCAAGGGTCCCCCAAGGGTCCCCCAAGGGTCCCCCAAGGGTCCCCCAAGGGTCCCCCAAGGGGACCCCCAAGGGGATCCCCCAAGGGTCCCCCAAGGGGTCCCCCAAGGGTCCCCCAAGGGTCCCCCAAGGGGTCCCCCAAGGGGTCCCCCAAGGGTCCCCCAAGGGGGTCCCCAAGGGTCCCCCAAGGGGTCCCCCAAGGGGTCCCCCAAGGGGTCCCCCAAGGGGTCCCCAAGGGGGTCCCCCAAGGGTCCCCCAAGGGGTCCCCCAAGGGTCCCCCAAGGGTCCCCCAAGGGGTCCCCCAAGGGGTCCCCAAGGGGTCCCCCAAGGGGATCCCCCAAGGGTCCCCAAGGGGGTCCCCAAGGGTCCCCCAAGGGTCCCCCAAGGGGTCCCCCAAGGGTCCCCCAAGGGTCCCCAAGGGGTCCCCCAAGGGGTCCCCCAAGGGGGTCCCCCAAGGGTCCCCCAAGGGGGTCCCCCAAGGGTCCCCCAAGGGTCCCCCAAGGGGATCCCCAAGGGTTCCCCAAGGGTCCCCCAAGGGTCCCCCAAGGGGTCCCCCAAGGGTCCCCCAAGGGGTCCCCCAAGGGTCCCCCAAGGGTCCCCCAAGGGGTCCCCCAAGGGTCCCCCAAGGGTCCCCCAAGGGATCCCCCAAGGGGTCCCCAAGGCTCCCCAAGGGTCCCCCAAGGGGTCCCCCAAGGGGTCCCCCCAAGGGTCCCCCAAGGGATCCCCCAAGGGTCCCCCAAGGGGTCCCCAAGGGGTCCCCCAAGGGTCCCCCAAGGGGTCCCCCAAGGGTCCCCCAAGGGTCCCCCAAGGTCCCCCAAGGGGTCCCCCAAGGGGCCCCCAAGGGTCCCCAAGGGGTCCCCAAGGGGTCCCCCAAGGGTCCCCCAAGGGTCCCCCAAGGGTCCCCCAAGGGGTCCCCAGGGGTCCCCCAAGGGTCCCCCAGGGGTCCCCCAAGGGTCCCCCAAGGGGTCCCCAAGGGTCCCCCAAGGGTCCCCAAGGGTCCCCCAAGGGGGTCCCCCAAGGGGTCCCCCAAGGGTCCCCAAGGGAGTCCCCCAAGGGTCCCCCAAGGGGTCCCCCAAGGGTCCCCCAAGGGGGTCCCCCAAGGGTCCCCCAAGGGTCCCCCAAGGGTCCCCCAAGGGTCCCCCAAGGGTCCCCCAAGGGTCCCCCAAGGGTCCCCAAGGGTCCCCCAAGGGTCCCCCAAGGGGGTCCCCCAAGGGTCCCCCAAGGGTCCCCCAAGGGGGTCCCCCAAGGGGTCCCCAAGGGTCCCCCAAGGGTCCCCCAAGGGGTCCCCCCAAGGGTCCCCAAGGGGGTCCCCCAAGGTCAAGGGTCCCCCAAGGGGGTCCCCCAAGGGTCCCCCAAGGGTCCCCCAAGGGGTCCCCCAAGGGTCCCCCAAGGGGGTCCCCCAAGGGGTCCCCCAAGGGTCCCCAAGGGTCCCCCAAGGGTCCCCCAAGGGTCCCCCAAGGGTCCCCCAAGGGTCCCCCAAGGGGTCCCCCAAGGGGGTCCCCCAAGGGTCCCCCAAGGGGGTCCCCCAAGGGGTCCCCCAAGGGTCCCCCAAGGGTCCCCCAAGGGTCCCCCAAGGGTCCCCCAAGGGTCCCCCAAGGGTCCCCCAAGGGTCCCCCAAGGGGTCCCCCAAGGGTCCCCCAAGGGGGTCCCCCAAGGGTCCCCCAAGGGGTCCCCCAAGGGGTCCCCAAGGGTCCCCAAGGGGGTCCCCAAGGGGGTCCCCCAAGGGTCCCCCAAGGGTCCCCCAAGGGTCCCCCAAGTGATCCCCAAGGGTCCCCCAAGGGTCCCCAAGGGTCCCACCAAGGGTCCCCCAAGGGGTCCCACAGGAGTCCCCCAAGGGGGTCCCCAAGGGGTCCCCCAAGGGGTCCCCAAGGGGTCCCCCAAGGGTCCCCCAAGGGGCCCCCAATGGTCCCCCAAGGGGGTCCCCCAAGGGGTCCCCCAAGGGTCCCCCAAGGGGATCCCCCAAGGGTCCCCCAAGGGTCCCCCCAAGGGTCCCCCAAGGGTCCCCCAAGGGGGTCCCCAAGGGTCCCCCAAGGGTCCCCCCAAGGGTCCCCCAAGGGGGTCCCCAAGGGGTCCCCCAAGGGGTCCCCCAAGGGGATCCCCCAAGGGTCCCCCAAGGGTCCCCCAAGGGTCCCCCAAGGGTCCCCAAGAGTCCCCCAAGGGTCCCCCAAGGGTCCCCCAAGGGTCCCCCAAGGGGCCCCCCAAGGGTCCCCCAAGGGTCCCCCAAGGGTCCCCCAGGGTCCCCCAAGGGGGTCCCCCAAGGGTCCCCCAAGGGGATCCCCCAAGGGTCTCCCAAGGGTCCCCCAAGGGGTCCCCCAAGTGTCCCCCAAGGGGATCCCCCAAGGGTCCCCCAAGGGGATCCCCCAAGGGTCCCCAAGGGTCCCCAAGGGTCCCCCAAGGGTCCCCCAAGGGGGTCCCCCAAGGTCCCCCAAGGGGTTCCCCCAAGGGTCCCCCAAGGGGGTCCCCCAAGCGGTCCCCAAGGGTCCCCCAAGGGGATCCCCCAAGGGTCCCCCAAGGGTCCCCCAAGGGGGTCCCCCAAGGGGATCCCCCAAGGGTCCCCAAGGGGTCCCCCAAGGGGGTCCCCCAAGGGTCCCCCAAGGGTCCCCCAAGGGGATCCCCCAAGGTCCCCCACGGGGGTCCCCCAAGGCGGGTTCCCCAAGGGTCCCCCAAGGGGTCCCCCAAGGGGGTCCCCCAAGGGTCCCCCAAGGGTCCCCAAGGGGGTCCCCCAAGGGGTCCCCAAGGTGGTCCCCAAGGGTCCCCAAGGGGTCCCCCAAGGGGATCCCCCAAGGGGGTCCCCCAAGGGTCCCCCAAGGGTCCCCCAAGGGTCCCCCAAGGGGTCCCCCAAGGGTCCCCCAAGGGGATCCCCCAAGGGTCCCCCAAGGGGTCCCCCAAGGGGCCCCCAAGGGTCCCCCAAGGGGATCCCCAAGGGTCCCCCAAGGGTCCCCCAAGGGTCCCCAAGGATCCCCAAGGGGGTCCCCCAAGGGGGTCCCCCAAGGGTCCCCCAAGGGATCCCCCAAGGGTCCCCCAAGGGTCCCCCAAAGGGGTCCCCCAAGGGTCCCCCAAGGATCCCCAAAGGGTCCCCCAAGATCCCCCAAGTGGTCCCCCAAGGGGTCCCCCAAGGGTCCCCCAAGGGTCCCCCAAGGATCCCCCAAGGGTCCCCCAAGGGGGTCCCCCAAGGGGGTCCCACCCAAGGTTCCCCCAAGGGGATCCCCAAGGGCCCCCAAGGGGGTCCCCCAAGGGTCCCCCAAGGGTCCCCCCAAGGATCCCCCAAGGGTCCCCCAAGGGTCCCCCAAGGGGTCCCCCAAGGGTCCCCCAAGGGGGTCCCCCAAGGGTCCCCCAAGGGGGTCCCCCAAGGGTGTGTCCCCACAAGGGTCCCCCAAGGGGATCCCCCAAGGGTCCCCCAAGGGGATCCCCCAAGGGTCCCCCAGGGTGTCCCCCAAGGGGGTCCCCGCCAAGGGTCCCCCAAGGGGTCCAACAAGGGTCCCCCAATGGTCCCCCAAGGGGGGCCCCAAGGGTCCCCCAAGGGCACCCCAAGGGGATCCCCCAAGGGGGTTCCCCAAGGATCCCCCAAGGGTACCCCAAGGGTCCCCCAAGGAGATCCCCCAAAGGGTCCCCCAAGGGGGTCCCCCAAGGGTCCTCCAAGGGGTTCCCCCCCAAGGATCGCCAAAGGGGATCCCACAAGGGTCCCCCAAGGGGGTCCCCCAAGGGTCCCCCAGAAGGGTCCCCCAAGGGGGTCCCCCAAGGGTCCCCCAAGGGGGTCCCCCAAGGGGTCCCCCAAGGGTCCCCAAGGGGATCCCTCAAGGGTCCCCCAAGGGGGTCCCCCAAGTGTCAGCCAAGGGTCCCCCAAGGGTCCCCAAGGGGATCCCCCAAGGGGGTCCCCCCCAAGGTTCCCCCAAGGATCCCCCAAGGGTCCCCCAAGGGTACCCCAAGGGTCCCCCAAGGGTCCCCCAAGGGTCCCCCAAGGGGTCCCCCAAGGATCCCCCAAGGGTCCCCCAAGGGTCCCCCAAGGGGATCCCCCAAGGGTCCCCCAAGGGGGTCCCCCAAGGGTCCACCAGGGGGTCCCACCAAGGGGCCCCAAGGGTCCCCCAAGGGGTCCACCAAGGGGGTCCCCCAAGGTTCCCCCAAGGGGGTCCCCCCAAGGGTCCACCAAGGATCCCGCAAGCGATCCCCCAAAGGGTTTCCCTAAAGGAAAATTCGTAGGTTTGACGAGAATCGAACCCGGGACATCATGAATAGTTAGTCGGAACGCTGCTCACTAGACCATGACTTAAATCTAACTCACTAGCACTTATCGAACCCGTAGGTTCATGGCCGCACGGATATAAGCTCTCCCTATATCCCTATCCTGAACTAATGTTTTTCAATCATTCCCTGTACTATCTACTTCCCTCAAAATCATAGTTATTGTTATTCTCCCACCTCATTCTTGGTCTTTCCCTCTGGTTTTCCTACAAGAAGGCTTCCATGCACCTCTTTCATTCCCCATTCGTGCCACATGTCCTGCCCATCGCAGTCTACGAGACTTCACCGTTCTCATTATATCTGGTTTCCTATACAGACCCTGTTATTCAGTCTTCTCCATTCACCTGTCTGTTCATCTGTCTTTGGTCCAAAAATTTTCCCCTAAGAACTTTATGCTCAAAGTACTCGTAAAATCCTTTCCTCCCTTGAAGTAAGAAGTCCGGTGTTTCGCATCCATATAATATACCGTGGTAGAATAATAGTTTTATATAATTTTCAGTTTTAACGTTTTTTGAAAGGACGTTGGGAAGTCAAGAGTCTTTGTGATGCATAATAGCACGCATTTCCAAGAATTTCCACTAGACCATGAGGTGTGGTCTAACTTTTTATTATTAAAAGTTCTTCTTCTTCTTCTTCTTCTTCTTCTTCACTTCCTTGTTTAGGCAAGATTTGCCTGTTCCGTCTTAACTAATAGATCTAAGACCATCTCTTCCGAGGACGTCCGTCTCCATCTTCTTCCTCTTGGGAAAATAATGGAAGATTTTTATTTGGTAATCTACTTTCTTCCATTCTTTCTACATATTCTTTCCACTGTATCTTGTTGTTTAAATATCTTTTCTTTTATGGAATAGATCTGCAGTTTCTTCACGGATATCCTCGTATCTTATCTGGTCCATTCTAGATTATTAAAAGTTAATAAATGTATATGTTAAATTTGTTTATTTTCCAGCTTATTAGTTTATAATAATCTTGAAATAGACTTATAAGTATGGGTTCTTTTGAAAAGAGTAGTATTGTTGTAGTCGCGAGTAATGCATTTACGGAACTTCAAATGGTCTCGAGTCTGGAATCAGATATCTTTGTTTACAATTCATGTGCTATTTGATGCATAGTTCTGGATTGCGACGATAGTGATCTGAGTTGATAAAGAACGTCATTACATAATTTATTATCTACCTAAATTGCTATCACTACTCCTGGAAACCCTTGTCCTACCATCCGGCTACTGGCTTACTTATACATCCATTTGTCATTTATAGAGGTTGGATGATCATTTAGCCAATATAATGGTGACATGTGGCCAGCATGTCGTCCCAGTAGTTATAGCTGGATCCGCTATTAATTGTAGTGCCTAAATTCCTGTATAGGCACAGGAGCCATACTCATCGACATTCCACCAGAAAATTTTTTCCTACATGGGGACTCGAATTCAACGCAAACTTTGCCTTTAAACACCTCGTTATAGCACGGAGAAACTCGACTACTAACAAAGTAAAATGAGATTTATTTTTTACTGGGGACCCACATTTTAGAACAAGCTTTATTATACATTATATTGTTTTAAATGTGTGTATACAATAGCACTAATATATATATATATAT
The DNA here is from genome assembly GCA_030220185.1 of Diploptera punctata. Lineage (NCBI taxonomy): Eukaryota > Metazoa > Arthropoda > Insecta > Blattodea > Blaberidae > Diploptera > Diploptera punctata. The sequence goes on along the minus strand of JASPKZ010007108.1, from coordinate 13,899 downwards.
ATATATATGGTTCTAAAATGTGGGTCCCCATATATACAATATTATATCGTAGATTTTCGCGGATATAAGTATAATTAAGAAAGTTTTCTTCCGTTTTCCGCGTCATGGATCCAAGGTCGGCCTCTGACAACTGATTCCGACTGTTCGGCATGATCGCTAACGAAAATAAAGTAACTAACTCACTGGAACTATCGAACCCGTTGGTTCATTGCGGCGCGGGACATAAGCTCTCCATACACTCACTATCCTGAGCCAATGTTTTTCCGTTATAATCTACGTCCCTCAAATCATACATAGTTAATTTTAGTCTCCCACCTCATTCTTGGTCGACAAACTGGGAGTTTTCCATCTAGTTTTTCATACAAGAAGCTCCCCCAGGCCACGTCTTTCAGTAACCATTAGGTGCCACAGGTCCTGACCATCGCAAACTACGAGAATTAATTGTTCTATTTATATCTGGCTTTCTAATAAAGGACAATGTAATGTCACTGTTTATACAGTCTTCTCCATGCAACTGTATGTTAATCTCTGTTTGGATCATTACATTTTCATAAGACCTTTATTCTCAAATATTCGTTAATCTCACTTTCCTCCCTTAATGTGAGCGTCCATGTTTCGGACATCCATATGAATATACACTGGTAGAATAATAGTTTTGTGTTATTTTCAGTTTAACGATTTTGAAAAGAAAAGTGAGGAAGTCAAGAGTCTCTGTAATGCATAAGAGCACGCAGTTCCAGAATTGAGCCTATGGTTTAATTTCCTTGTGCATTTCTTATTGCCTGTTTGTGAATATCGTTGCATAGGTATTTGAATTCAGCAATTTCTTCAAAATTTCCCTCATTTGCCATTAGCTGTCAATGTCCATCATACATAATGTATTTCTCATGTGTGACAAATATATTCAGTTTTATTGATATTTACTTCTTGGATCAATTTCTTAGCGGTTCTAAGTAGTGTGTGCGTGTTGACCTTTAGTATCTCCTCGTTACATGCAATTATCTCATGCCGAAACTTCGGAATCAGTGGCCAGAGGTCGACCTTGAATCCATGACGCGGAAAACCCAAGAAAAACTTCTCAATCATATATATATATATTTATATTCGAGGTAGCGTTCTGTCTTGTCACGCAGCGGGCCCGGGTTCGATCCCCGGTCGGGACAGTTTTTCTGGGTGAGATTTTTATCGGGGTTTTTCCTCACCTGTAAGACAAATGTCAAGAAAACTTTAAGGTCCAAACGGTCCCCGAAATCATGTGGCCTGGCCATCATCTTCATTCTTATCATTATCATCATCATCATCCTTCATCGGTGTGGAAAGCAACGGGAAGCTACTACGCCTACAATCCCCTAGTAAAGCTGCAAAACATAGCATCAAAATGCTATGATTGCAGTGCAAGACCTGCCCTCGGGCAGAATTACTATGGATGGATGGAGATATCCACCGCTGGTATATGGGGGTAACGTAACTACCTCTAACGCAGCGGGTATCCCCGGTCGGGACAAGTTTCCAGTTTTTTTTGTTTTCTTTTTTACTGTATGACATGTCAAGAAACTTTAAAGAACGAAAGGTACCCAAACATCATTCGACCATCATAATCACCATTTTACATATTCACCATGTTTAATATGAATGTACGTAAATATAAATAAAAAGGTCACATTATTAAATAGAAATGGATACTTAACAAAAATTGAAGAAAATCTTGAAGAAGTGGCTGAATTCAAAAACCTTCTGTCTCATTGGCACTAACAGTTCCGGAGGTTCATGACCGCGAGGACATACATCTCTAACGTTGTCAATCATTCCCTGCATAATTACTTTCCTATAAATCATAGTAGCTACTGTTCTTATTACATACGCTTTCCCATAAAGATTATGTGACTAATCGTTATGTAGTTTTATTCTTTCATGTCTGTCTGTTCATCTCGCTTTTGTCCAAACACTTTCCTAAGCATTTTATTCTCAATGTACACTCGTAATATTTTATTCTATCTTAAATTAAGAGACCAAAGAGCAATAATTACAAACAAGAAAGAGGTGTTCAATCCATAGTAATTCTGTCCGAGGGCAGGTCTTTCACTGCAACCATAGCATTTTCATGCTATGCTTTGCAGCTTTACTAGGGAATTGTAGGTGTGGTAGCTTCCCGTTGCTTTCCACACCGGTGAAGGATGATGATTATGGCCATATGATTTCGGGGACCGTTTGGACCTTAAAGTTTTCCTGACATTTGTCTTACAGGTGAGGAAAAACCCCGATAAAAACCTCGCCCAGAAAAACTGTCCCGACCGGGAATCGAACCTGGGCCCGCTGCGTGACAAGGCAGCACGCTACCTCGAGACCACAGCGGTGGACAAAGAGGTGTTGAAAGGAATTAAACATTGACTTAATTCTGGAAACGCCTGATATAACTTATAATTATTACAGTGACTCTTGCCTCTCAACTTCTCTAAAAAATATATTAACCAATTATATATATATATATATATATATATATGTGTGTATTTATTTGTTTATTAATTGTCTATTTGTTTATTTATTTATTTGTATTTATTCGCCGTTAGCAAATGTTCCATTTATGTTATATGATTGCGAAAATGATGTCTTACTTTAAAAGATGCGAAAATATGACGATTATTTGAGAATGAAGTGCTTAGGAACATTTTAGGACCTAAGAATGCTAGTTAGACAGGTGAATTGAGAAAACTGATCTACGTAACTGTGAGCTACATGATCTTTATGCGAAGTCAGATGTAATAAGACTAGTTAAGTCTCGTAGACTGCGATGAGTAAGACATGGCTGGAGAATAAAATAGGGGCATGTAATCTTATTGTAGGAAAACCAGAGGGATAGCTCCCAATAGGTAGGCCAAGAATGAGATGGGAAAATAATATTAATCACCATTTGATGTAGGTGAATTATAAGGAAATGATTAGAAAATAGTAGCTCAGGATAGGAATGTATATAGAGATTATTTCTGCGCGGCCATGAACCTCCGTTCTCGATAGTGCCAGTGAGGTAGTTACGTTTCTTTGACCGGCGGAAAAAAAAGTCAAACATATTGTGATTTTATATACAGCATATCATAATAACGTACAAGTTGATCTGCACCTTATGATCTGAGCACATATTATGTGAAATCTGAAAATTAATTTCTCGTAAATTATAAACATACTAATATTGTCATTACGTTTCAATTCCATTTCAAATAAAAATCCTTAAAACCTTACTATTTTGTCTCATGTGCTTTTTCCAGCCGTGTGAAAGAATAATAAAAGGCAGACTTAGAAGGTCCTTGACCTCACAACAGGCATATGTATAGAGCTGATAAGAGGGGAGCATGTCGGATTCCTTCAGCCCTTATAGGTGGTTTTCTCAACCTGGAGTCTCTCTTTCATTTTAACTACCCAAATTCTTCACCATGCTGGGTAGATAGCCGTCTTATACTGTCGAAAATTTCATGAGAAAATGTCACTACTACATGATGTCTCGAATCAGAGTAAATCCCATAACTCTGCGCCAAGGCATGACGTGACGCCTTTAAACCGCTCGACTGTGGTTCGGGAGAAAGTAATAATAATAAGCTAATGATAAAATTGCATCCTCACTCAGAAAGTAATATTTACAATATAAAAATAAGATAATATTAGAAAATAAAACCAATTGAACAAGCAGTATCATATAACTTCCTAGGTTGCGAAATATCATACACAGCAGAAACAGATATAAATAAGTTTATTATATAACAGGTACACTAAAAAGAACTTTGAAAAATAAAGCCAGGAAAGAATCTATAATGAAATTATGCAAGACAATGGCAGTCCCTATTATTACTTATGGTTCCGAAACAACAATCTGCCAGAATACAAGCTGCTGAAATGAGATTCCTCAGACCAATAGCAGGATATCAAAGAACAGACAAAAAACATAACACAGAAATAAGACAACAACTAAAGTAGAGGAATTAAACTCATCAATAGAGAAACACAGAACAAACTTAAAAGAACACTTGGCAAGGATGACTGAGAATAGAATACCAATAGCAGCATACAACTATTCATCACGAGGAAGAAGAAGTTTGGGAAGACCAAGGAAAAGATGGAAAGAGCAGCAATTTGGAGCCGGAACAGGCTAGTAAATAAACCTAAACCGTGAAGAAGAAGAAGATCAACTTTGGATTAGGATGTAGGATTTACAAGCTGAAGATGGAGCATATGCCCCGAAAGTACTCCACATCCTACATCCAAATTTGAGGAAGACTGAGATCTCAGGATTTTTATTTTTATTGTCAATTTTACATAGTAATCTCAACTGTGTTTCGTCATGAATTTTAAAAGTATTGATTCAGAAAGTAATGTAGCTATTGCTAATTTAATTTCGTGTTTTTAGAATAAATAAAATGGTCTCGAAGTAACATTATCTCGGATGCAGCGGGTCAGGGTTAGATTCCCGGTCGGACAAGTTTCCTTGGTGAGACTTTATTTCAGGGCTCTTCCTCACCTGTAAGACAAATGTCGGCAAACTTGAAGGCCCAAATAGTCCCCGAATACTATATGACCATCATATTCCCCTAGTTAAGAATTGAATATGTCAGTGCATGGTGTGTCTTACCTTAATGCTTGTGCTGTCTAGGAGCAGGCCTCGGATTGACATAATTCCTCATTCGGGAAGGCTTCCTTGTCCTATTATGGTCAAAGAAAGTATGTTTGTGAAACAAATTTTAAACATCTTCCGACGGTGGTGTCACTGTTAAAGCTCGCGTGGAATGGGGCACATAAAATTAGTTCATACACACGATAAACTCGGTATCGTGGACAGTTATTATTGTACAGACGACCTAGATGTTTAGCCAAGGTTTAGCGAGAGAGACAGGTAGGCCTATAATCTGTGACAAACATAATCTGTGGCTTGCGTTTTTAACCCTTAAATAGGCGAAAAAGATCTCCTAACAGTTATTGATATGTTTCGGACCGCAAAGAAAACAAAATAGTGTAAACTCTAAGTTATTATTTTGTAATTTGACACACATTTAAGTAATTTCTACTCATTTGTTTTCTATTGTTTCATAAACAATGGTAAATAAATGAAATAAATGTATCTTATATGATACATTGCCGATTTAAAGATTAAATCAATGCCACCAAGATGTCATTACGACATTTCCCGTATTCTGTCCTGGAATGGAGCAATTGTAACCCACTTCTGAGGTTGGGGCGCCTGGAAGGCGGGGTTGCGGCTGCCTCGATTATATGATAGGTGATGATGGTGGTAATAATGCGCCAGGAGAGGCCTTAATCTAAACTTAATATAATGCGGCGAATGTGAAATTGATGATATTGATGGCCAGATGGTGTTCGGAGACCATTTTTAAGAAAACATTAGTTCAATCTCTTCTGCTTTGTGCTGGTGAAATAACTTCTTATATTTATAATCTGTAGTGTTCTGCCATAGGGCAGGCCCTTCACTGCAATCATAATATGTCCATCTATGCTTTGCAGCGTTACTAGGGAATTACATGTGTGCTAGCTTCCCGTTGTTTTCCCCACTGTGGAATGGTAATGATGATGATGATGGCCAAATGATGTTCGGAGTCCTTTGGTCTCAAAGCTTCCTGACATTTGTCTTACAGGCGAGGAAAAACCCCGAAAAATCCTCACCCAGGAAGCTTATCCTGACCGTGAATCGAACCCGGGCCGGTCGGGTAACAAGGCAGCACGCTACCTCGAGAATACAGCGGTAGACTTATTTTTAAATTTCTATTCTATAGCAATTCAGCCCGAGGGCAGGTCTTTCACTGCAAACATAGCATTTCCATGCTATGCTTTGCAGTTTTACTAAAGAATTATAGCTTCCCGTTGCTTTCCACACCATTGAGGGATGATAATGATAAGGATGGTGATGGCCGGATTAATTTTCGGGGACCGTTGGGCCCTAAGCTTCCTGACATTTGTCTTACAGGTGAGAAAAAAAAAACCGAAAAAATCTCACTCAGGAGCCTATCCCGACCGGGAATCGAACCTGGTCCCCCTGTTGCGTGACAAGGCAGAACGCTACCTCGAGACGACAGCGGTGGAGTTTTTAAATCTAAGATTATATAGGCCTAATTCTAAATATTTTATCAGATTATGATTTGATTTAGGTTTTGTATGTTTTATTGTGGTCCAAGAGTCAATGTTATTACAGCGGATAATGCAGTTGCCTGCCACCTATCGTGTAACGTAAGTCGTGCGTGAGGTCTATCTAAAAGGAAGAGGTTAAACTAAAACTAGAAAAAAAGTGACTGACATAGAGCGTTCAAGTTGATGTGGCCATATAGCAACAATTCGCTATCGCCAAACACCATATACAGGGGATTTTCCTTCAACAATACCTGTAAATGTGTGTAAACCTGTAGTTTAGAGAAACAGGTTGTAGGTATTTATGTTGAGCCATACGTGTAGCAAGCGAGAAGGACAGACAGAAAGCTCTAGCTAGGCTGTAGATAGCATCTAATGAATATCCAGAGCTAGTTAAAGTGATAGCATCTCCAAATATCCTGGCCGATGCCCTTCCATAGATAAGTGAGCTAGCGCAGGGCTTGGTGGGGAGATTGTTGCCTTAGCAACGGCTATCAGCGCCATCTCTTATCGCGGCCCCCTATCAGTTTCGTTAATGGCGTTGTGTCAGGAAGTTGCTTTCCAATGAAATCTGCAACAGTGTTTTGTTATTGTGAGCTTTATCAGAGTGGCGCGGGCTATCGGACCCTGTATTGTCCTGCCATCTGGTTTGTTGTATGTTCCTCTCCTTCACATGTTTCCGTGGCCCACTTCGATTTGCCAATGAGTAATGAGACTGCATTTTAATTAATAAAGCAAAAATCATGCCCCCAGGGATATAAAAACAATGTTACTGTTTTCAGTGGCGTGCAACACTGTTTTTCTTCATACTATACCTGATTTCAATACCTTATTATTTAAAAAACGCTAAAAAAATAGAACATTACAGTAACATGTGCTGTAATAACCACAAAAACGATTAAACTTTCGCCAGCATATGAATAAACAATTGCAAACTTATTAATTTTATTTTAGAGCTCACGTTTCCAACACGCACCGCGATTTTAAAATACCTTTCACACATTATATTTATTTTCTATCTATAACAGCATAGCCCAATGTTGAGCCATAGCCTCTCTCTTGTCAGGAGCCACTAGACCAAGTTAATTTAGTTATCTTATTTTGGCCATAGATGTTATGAATGGCATGCGGTCAACACACCGACTCAATGAGACATCTAGCAGGCAACTAAGGTATTACTAGGACGTCGATGTCGGTAAATGTTGCTTAGAGGCCTTTCTATTCAGGCTTAAGAATCTTTTACGAGCCTAAAAATCTTCAGACTCGGAACCCACGGCTTTAACTTCCTCCCGGAAGACTTGCTCCTTGGATTTTTCCGCCCTAAAAAATCCATCGACACTAGCCGGGTTTGAATCCGCTACCCTCGGGATCAGAGGCAAAGAGTGTAACAACTAGTCCACTGCGACCGATCTATTTATTTTACTTTCACTGAGTATTCTTTTTTAACAATAACTATCGCTTAAAACATCTTTTAAACGTTTTCTAATTATGTTTCGAATATATTTTAACTCTTCGTATCGTTTGGTGTAGCAGCCATATTGTTTTTCTGGTCATTTTATTTATTTGCTCGAATGCAGCCAACATATACTTCAGAATTCCATAACTTACTATTTACACTAACTATTTTTGGGCGTTTCATTACTATTTCATACTTTTACAGGTTATAGTACTTAAATTGCATTAGGTTAACTTTTTAAGTTATTTTAGGCCTAAGAATACTTTGTATTAAATTATATGAACATCGTTATGTATGTTGGTAGCATTGCATGATTAAAAATTGTATCCCCTTTCATCTATTGGCGCATGCGCGTGGTGCCCGCCTCGGATTTTCAAAAATTTTAGTGGCGCATGTTAGAAAATGTATTCAAAATTAGTGCTAGCAAACAAAGCAACTGATTGATACCTTGGCGCAGAGCTCCGGAACTTGCTCTGGTTCTAGTCCCTCATGAGAGAAGTGAATTTCTTATGGAATTTCAGCCAGTATCGGTGACCGGTGCCCACCCAGTATCGTGAAAAATTTGGATAGCTACAATAAGTAGCGACTTCATGTTGAGTAAATCAGCTATAACGGCAAGAGGACGCTACATTCTAACTACATGTCACCCGTACACTGGTTACATGATCGTCCATCTCTTTGATTTGATACATGTGGATGTGAGGGTAGTAGCCGCCTGTAGACGACCTTCTAGGCCTGTCGCACCACGGAGTTTTTTTTTGACAAGAAGGGCAATGAAAATTAATTGTATGTATATAAATAATTTCATTTCATCGGTACTTGTTTCATTATCTTAAGTAAATGTCACGAGTGATTTCCAAATCATCGATAAATTCGTGATTCGTGAATTTATCTAGAGGATTTTAAAATCAACAGTGGCATTTGTTAGGACTATTTAACGAATAAAATTAAACTGTTTACTCAAATATCATTATTTAAATATAGTTACCTGTATTTTAAAATATGTACATATTTCATGTAAACGGCGATGTTTGAAAACAAATAAAAATGTGAGGTTATGTATATTCACTGCAACTTGATCATATTATTTATTGTCAAATAGGATCGCAATATTGTAAGAATGCACCCTAGTGGAGAAATAGCCTAATGTAACACGTCAAACTGTATATTATAATCAACATTATAGGTTATTCATTTATTTTTTTAGTAAACAACTCGCGGAATCTGTTCAATATTTGCTATATTCAATGTATTTATTGGAGAAAAATAATGCTCTGATCTGCCCAGAGTATTAAAAAGGAGGAGCTTTCTTTATCACAAAAGCAGGAGCTGTTAGAGAGAAATCAATAAAGAGCGAGGTGAAACACGACTGTCATTGGTTGTAAAACAAAATTCATTGAAACATGATTTGTTATTGACTTCCATTTGGGTCATGAGTTAAATAGTCAGGCTAAATAAAACAAACGATTTCACGTTAAAAGGTGTATTTTTGATGTTGTGATAAAATTTGTATTTTATTTTGTCAGTTGGCAGTTCTGATTAAAATAGTTTCATTGTTACAAGTAATAATAAAAATGGTTGGCTATACGTTCATAACTGATAGTTAAAGGTAAAGTGATCCCACTACAGGCCTCAGGAGGCCCTTGGGGTAGTAGGAGGTTAAGGCTCCCACTTTTTCTTGACAATCGGCACTTGATGTCAGCCGGGTTGTCAGCCCTGCGTGACGGCCGCCTTAACCCCTGAACAAGCGTCTGGTACTCATTTAAGTTAGAGGCTGAGTCGACCCCAGGGCCATAGTGCCGCCAGAAGGTTTGGGTCAGTTTAAAAATCCTGACCCCACCGGGACTCGAACCCTCGACCTTCCGGCTTGTAGCGCAGTGCCTTAACCACTACCCTACGGCGTGCCCCCACTGATAGTTAATGCAATTGTAATTTCTATTTAACGTTATCAATAGGCTACATTATATTTATTATATTTTATCTTAAACTATTAATAATAATTTCAACATTGCATAGGACCCGCGAACAAATTCGTTTTGTACATATTTAGGGGTATGGTGTAGCCTTTATCAGTTCGGCGCATTCCCTCTGGTTTTTTCTACAAGGAGCATCCATGCCCGTCTTTCAACTCCCATTCGTGCCACATATTTTGTCCATCGCAGTCTTTGACAGGTTTATATATATATATATGGTATGATAAGAAAAATAAATGCCTGGACGGGATTCGAACCCGGATATATATATATATATACCCTTTAAATATATTCTCCGGTTCAGGCATTTATTTTTCTTTTCTTAGCATATATAATATAAAACATGAAAAGAAGAATAGATGCTTGGGCGGGGATTTGAACCCGGGCCTCAGAATTGATACTTCAGTGAGCTGCCGGTTACGGTATCCAAGAATTGTCGTACAAATATTTAAAGACATATGCAAACATATAAAGAAAAATAAAGGTTTCTACTAGGATTCTTGGATGGCGTAACCGGCAGCTCACTGAAGTATCAATTCAGAGGTCCAGGTTCAAATCCCCGTCCAAGCACCTATTCTTCTTTTCATGTCGTATATATATATATATATATATATATATATATATATATATATAATGCCAAGAAAAGAAAATAAATGCCTGAACCGGAAAAATATTTCAAAGGTATATATATCCATCCATAGTAATTCTGCCCGAAGACAGGTCCTTCACTGCAATCATAGAATTTTCATGCTATGCTCTCAGCTTTACTAGGGAATTATGTAGGTGTGGTAGCTTCCCGTTGTTTTCCACACCTGTGAAGGATGATGATGATAATGATGTTGATGATGGCCATATGATTTCGGGGACCGTTTGGGCCTTAAAGTTTTCCTGACATTTGTCTTACAGGTGAGGAAAAACCCCGAAAAACTGCCCCGACCGGGGATCGAACCCGGGCCCGCTGCGTGACAAGGCAGCACGCTACCTCGAGACCACAGCGGTGGACAGGTATATATATATATATAAAGGAAAAATAAATGTTTCTATGTTTCTGCTAGGATGCCCGGGCAGGATATGTTAGTGTTTGATGGTAACATAAACTTGTAACCTACAAATGTTATACACGTTATTAACAATAAACTGATGTTTCTGTACACATTTAAACAATGTAATTTCAAATGTGTTGTATTTGAAAGTGAGAATATACGTTGTCTCGGCGATGGAAGAGACTGGAATGTACAAAAAAGACAAAACTAGTTGAGTTTTACTTAATTCGAGTCATTTCGCTGAGCGATACATTGAAGATAGAGACGCAATTTGTTGTGAGCCACTTTATCAACAGGCATCCTCACAGAATGCAATTAGAAGCTTTTTACATTTTTCTAGATGAAGCTCTGATAAGATGTCTGTATTACTTTATATGTTATGTAAGCAGTGACAAAACCTGTTTCAACATGGCGACTGGTCTCGCGTCAATAAACAGGATGGACTGGTGGTGTTACTACCTCAACTCATCCCCTGTCACTCTTTACAATCATTTATTACAAAAACCAGTAATAATAATAATAAATAATAATAATAATAATAATAATAATAATAATAATAATAATATAATAATAATAATAATAATAATAAATAATATAGTTTTACAGATATCGTTATCACCGCCTCCTGCTACGTGCATCTTCAGCTCTCAAATTTCTCTTGTTCGTTGCCTATATTGTCACATTGTTGTCAAGGCCTCCTTGATCTTCATCTCCCTTTTCTTCCAAGAATGTTCTTCTTCCTCTTAATGAAATTAGGCCTTTTGACCTGTTTCACATCAAGTGGAATTTAATGAATCTTCCCATCTAGTAAATGAGCGTCCAACACTTTCATGTCCTATTGGTTTGTACTTTAATAACAGCTGAGTGATTCTATCTGTGGGCATTCTTTTAATATGTCCATACCAGTTGTTTCTCATGTTTTCAATTCTATTTGTTAAATTAAAAAAATATTTAAGTATTTTCTAATATCTTCATTTATTCTTTTGTCCAAAATTGTTACACTTGCTACTGAACGTAAGAACTTAGTTTTTGCAGTCTGTATTTTTCTTCTGTCTGAACGGTTAAGAGTCCAATTCTCACTTGCATATTTTCGCTCCCATAGGTCAAGACTGATTCGACTAACATTTTTTCGTATGTGGTTTTTCTTTCAGATATGGTTAACTCCGCCATATTGAATAATTTAAACAAGTTGATTTGTTACATTTATTCTATTTAATTAAATAATAATAATAACAATAGCAGAATATACACAAACTTGAATATAAAAAATGGATATGGCATGAGCTAGAAATAAGTGGTTAGTTATTAACAATAGATAAGATTAATTAAGTTGTATTTAGAAGGGCGGTTCTGTTCGACAGTAAGGAGGGAGGGAATTCAAAGATCGTGAGGACGACACAGTTTTAATGTATTATCATTGTAAGAATCATCATCATCATCACCATCATCTTCATGGTAGGCCCTCGGCCTGTTCCGCTCTCAGAATTCATCTTCTCATCGTCTTCTAGGACGTCCCACATCTCGGCAGCCTTGAGGTTGGTACAACAGTGCTTGTTTTGTTAGCTTAGAAGAGTCCATTCTTAAAATATGTCTTCTTCTTCTTCTTCTTCTTCTTCTTCTTCTGCTTCATGAAATTAGGCCTTTGACCTGTTTTCACATCAAGTGGGATTTAATGAATCCTCCCATCTAGTAAATGGGCGTCCAACATTTCTATGTCCTATTGGTTTGTACTTTAGTAACAGCTGAGGGATTCTATCTGTAGGCATTCTCTTGACATGTTCATACCAGTTGTTTCTCATGTTGTCAATTCTATTTGTTAAATTGAAAATATTTAAGTCATTCCTAATATCCTCACTTCTTTTCTTGTCCAAAATAGTCACACCTGCTACTGAACGTAGGAACCTTCATTTCTGCAGTTTCTTAATGCCATTTTTGTATATAGCTTTGTATTTTTTCATTTAGATTAAACATTTTGAGTTCTTGCCTAATTGTTTACTAGGAATGTGGCCTCTTCGAATATACTCCTTCAACGTATCTGAGGAACTTCATTTCTGACGTTTCTAGTAATCTTCTGTCTGATCTATTCATGACCCAGTTCTCTGATCCATATGTTACAATGGGAACTGCCATTACCTTATAAAACGTTAGCATTGTTTCTCTTGCTTTTTTTTTGTAGTGTTCTTTTAATAGTCCCATACATACTTTGAAAATTATAATTTTTTCATGTATATCATTTTCCCAATTGTAAGATATGTGACATCCTAAATATTTAAAACTCTGTATTTGCTCGATAATTTCATCGTTCATCGTTCAAAACTATTTTCGATCGAACTGTATATTTCCCCGAAAGACCATTGTTTTTCTTTCTTCGTTGAAATCTTGAGATTATTTCCCCTTGGTTTTCTTAAGCGTAGTTTGCCTTTTTGTAATTGCTTTTCTGATTCTTCACATATGACCTGATCGTCTGAAACATAATTGTGTCTACAATGGTAGTTCCTACTTTAAAATGTTTACTTAGCTATGTTTGCCATTCTATGAAAGCTGCGTCCAAATATATATTAAATAAAGTCGGCGCGAGAGAGCAGCTCTATCTTACTCCATTTTTTTCTATTTTGAAATTAGTGGAATTACCATTGACTACAGCATTTGCAGTATCTTTGTAAGGATCAATACTTCTAAAATTTATTTTAAAGCACCGTTGAGGTTATGTAATAAAATGTTAAGAATATAAAATGTGTACCTGATAGATCAGTCGTCCTCAACCAAAATAAAGTTATGTTTGAAAAACTTGGTCAAGTAGTTAAATATATGAAGACCTTTCAAGACCATGTTTCATCTTCTGTAGAGTACCAGATTAAGTGAGAAGATAAAACATGGTTTTGAAAGGCCTTCATGTGTTTAACTACTTGACGAAGTTTTTCAAACAGAACTTTATTTTAGTTGAGGACGACTTATTTATCAGGTACTTATTTTATATTTTTAAAATTTAATGTAAGAAATTGTACAATAAACAAACATAATAATGAACACGCAAGTACGTCCGGAAACTACTGATAACTTGAATGATTTTTAGAGGCTTACAGAATATTATGTAACAATGAAGATGTCGAGATTCAAACCTGGATGTGCTAGAGCTAGCGCTGAGCCCCGGCAAACTTGTGCAGGTTTGGGGGAGATAAGGGAAAGAGCGAGTCCTACATCTTTTAAAAATGAGTCCCTCCCCCCTTCTACCATACATATCTCTTAATTCTTTCTCGATTTCTGGTGGCCGATAAGCGCTGGAAAAAGAGCGGCGGGAATAAGGATG
>JASPKZ010007107.1:0-60965 GCA_030220185.1 Diploptera punctata | reverse complement strand
AATTCCTAAATTTTGTCATGGTTATTCATGAAGTATGGGATTTTGTTGGTTTTAAACCCCCAACCTTCAAAATTTCATGTACTCATTCCAGTTGTTGAGAATAAAGATCTGCATCGACTGCAAGCCTGTTTGGGACAATTTCCCAGTGAATCACATCTTCAAAATTTCACCAGACACACAACATTACATTAAAACTGACATTACTTATGAGATAACCTAATTTTACAATTCCCATTGTCTCATCATCATGTACACAAGGCATCTAATAAATCACAACAATTTAATTTATTTTCGGTATTTAAAGCAGAGCCCTCCAAACTATGGCCCGCGGGCCACATCTGGCCCGCCATGGCTTTTCGTATGGCCTGCATAAGGAATGAAATGAACAAATTAATTTTTAATTTAGATTTTAAAATGTAACATCTAGTTTGGACATCCCTGTGTGAAATTCATCTCTCTGGAATGTGAGTTTGAGGTGTCACCGCTTCTCTTGACAAAGTAATAGAGATGATTCATCCCTTATTTACCGTTTCTTCCCCACTCCAAATTTTGAACATTAATTGTTTCGCTTGTTGTATTGTCAATCTAACAGTAGCCAGTGCATTGACTAGTTGTAAAAATTCTACCTTAATGAATATACCTCATAGTGAGAATTCCTAAAATAAGTAATGTAAAAATAGTGTTAAAGCGAGAAAATACTTTCAAAAAAACGCAAAGTTAATTCCGAGTGTAGGGAGTTTAACTAATCCTGGACCAGGAAGTACTTCGTGAAGGAGCATGGAAACAAAGTGTGTTATTTGTAACGATGTTATTGCAGTTGTGAAAGAATATAACATTAAAAGATATAACCAAATAAAGCATAGCCATTTTGATAAATTTGATGGAGGTGAGCATACTGAAAAATCAAACGAGCTCCTTTCTAAAGTTACGGCAGGGTAGTGGTGTAAGACAAAGAAATGTTACTGAAGCGAGTTATGAAGTTTCAAAACTAATTGCTGAAAACGGAAAACCATTTTCTGATGGCGAATTTGTGAAAAAGTGTCTGATTACTGTTGCCAAGAAGTTGTTCCGGCCCGCGATCAATTGCACAATCAGTTATGGCCGACCCATTAAAATGTTTGGGCAGCCCTGATTTAAAGTAATATAATGTAAAGTTTCAATGTACACAAAATAATGTACATAACTAGTACGATGTCTCTTGCATACTCATGTTGAAATTTCAGACTCCCTTGCCCTCATCCATAAATATCTCCTTCATATGTGAAAATATCATTTTCTGGACTAGTTTCATAAATGTCTATTTCAAGAGATTGAACTGGAAGTATACACCTCACCTCAAATTATTATTTTTTTCTCATCTGGGCATGTTTCAAAGTCCATTGTTTCCATTCTCAAGTAGATTCAGACTTGTGTTGGCCATCCTGAGTTTTGTACATTCTTCCCCTCTGGTGATGGGCAGACAAATCTTATGATGAAATCCATCTGAACACTACTAGAGGGAAAGAATATACAAGACATTGAATAGCCACTCCAACTGTCATAATTTAGTTGTGAATGGAGATTTTGGTCTTTGAATAATGTCAGATGGGAAAATATAATATTAGGTGTTCAGTGTGATGGTAATATTGCCTCATATTGTTATTTTCTGTCAATTAATGATTAAAAATATGTATTGTTAATTTTGATTTTGTTATTTACAGGAGTTTCTTATTTTCAAGAGAGGTCCTAATAAAGATGGACTACCAAGGAAAGAGAGTCGATATGACTCACGGCCCAATTCCTGGACTCATCCTGGGACTTGGGCAGCTTAACAATTCGGAGTTCAGGCTGAAGCGAATCAGCTACAGACATGGGTTAGTTCAACTGCAATAATATAACAATCCAGGATTAGAGATTTGATTCTGACTGAGATCAGTAAGAATATTATGTATTAAGAGGTATTCTGTGGTCCTGTGTTAGAAAAATGTGTGATATGTTATAAAACTCCCTGACTGATGTAAAATGAATGAAACAAAACATACTTCCCATGAGATTAATTATTAACACTTTCACAGCTGCAGTTGTCAAGGGGCTTGATGTTCCCCAACATCTCAAGCCGATCCTTGAGAGTGCCTGGTGAAAGGTCATAGAATTTCAAGCCTCTTGACCACAGCTCAAAAGCCCAAAAGAATTCCCCTCTTTCCATTAGCATATTGTTAAGAATTTTAAAAAATGACTAATCCATTTATTAATAGATTTTCAATGTGTCTACCATGATGATGGTAGTGAAAATGCTTTTTTTTTTTTCATACTATGTCTCATTTTAGAACTTTAAGATTTTACAGAAATGCCAATATTTCATTGTAATGTAATGAATACTGGCGGTGTGAATAAGGCAGTGGAAATATATTGAACACCAGTATATACTATCAGCTACCATCATAGCATAATGGGTTATGCTACAAGCTCTACAGTCAGGGGCACCATGTCCCTGGAGTCAACTCAGCCAGGTTTATGTTCTAGGGTAAATGCAGCCATCATGCAGGACTGACATCCTGGCTGACATTTAGTGCCAATTTCTAGCAAGAGCCTCCTGAGGTCTTAAGAGTGATCTACCATATGTAAAAAAAAAAATTATTAGCTCAAGAACATAAATAATTTTTTCTTCTCTCAACATCAATGATTACTTTTTTTCTCTCTGAAATTTTTAGAATGTGGCTCGTTTTATGCCAAAAAAGAAAGTTAATATAGTGTATTAAGTTATGTAGATAGGAAATAACACTATGAGGTTTTTTAATATTGTTTATTTTTTATTATTTCACTCACCTCATACTTCATAATTCATAGCAGACCCTGGGTTTCTTCACATCTTTTGTGACATTCTCAATGCTGCGTCACGTTCACAACAGTTGCTATGAATTATGAAGTATGAGGTGAATAATAAAAAATAAACAATATTAATATAGTGTATTTGTCACAAGATATGATAATAAAATTAGTTGACAGAAACCAGTTTCCGAAAGGTCTTCAGGTTATAAAAAGATTTTAACCTATTTGAGGGCAATGGTACTTGTCAGGTACTAATTTTATTCATGAAGAATGAGTTTTTTATATCTTACCTCACAGTTCATGTTTTCTTAAACATGAGAACTGCAGTTTTTAAGAAAACATGAAATGTGAGGCAAAATATAAAAAATGACTCATTCTTCATGAATAAGAACCTCATAATATTATTTCCTATATTTAAATATGAACTAATTTTATTAATTTTTTTTGTGATTAATACGTCAATGGAATTTTATTGGCGTTGGCTGTATTTGTATGGACAGCATGATTTTTTGAGTAGTATTATGGGTGAAATCTCTATTCTATATCCAAGTAATTACCCAGTTATTGATCGTGAAATGTTGAATTTGTTTGCAACGAAACCAATAAGTTACTTGTTTAATATCAGGCCCATAGAGGACCAAGATATGCTCAGATTCACTTAGTGAGTTGTGATTCAATGTTCTGGCAATTAAAAATCCTCAGTGGACTGTATACAAATTAAATGGCTCTGGTAGTGTTTCAAGGGATTAGTGATCAATAAAAGAATGTAGTGAGTGAGTAACATAATTTATTATGAGTTTGTTATTTTGACTTGCCTCTTTTTTTTTTTTTTTTTCATATTCTGCAGACTAGTTTCGTCGCATTTATACGACATTGTCTATGCATTCTAACTGTTGTAAAGAAACCTCATAGTGTTATTTCCAACAAATATTAAACATAATTTATTTTCACAATTTAGCACTTCTTTGATTGACTGGCACACTTTGTTCGTTGTTTATATTAGTTTAGAAGATTAATCCTATAAACTGACACAAATAGAGCACTTCTTCTCAAAATAACACATTGACCATCGTCAATTAATAAGAGAATGGGCACACATCACCCTACACTCAGAATTCACATGAATTCCCATAAGACATTGCACCTGTGGCAAACAAGACATCAATCGAACATACAACCAACATTTATGAAAAAAATGCTAATGATGTAAGAATAACATTTCACAATGAACAGAGAGACAATGCCACCACAATTACATTGAACTAAATACAATATAAAAATCACTGCACACTAGAATGATTACAACAATAATTACAAAAAAAATAACAAAAAATAGTTATTAAACACAAGAAGTAGCCTTCAATTTTTTAAGCTATGGAGATCCAAATGAAAGGCAGAAGAAACCTGGAAGGACCCAGGAGAAGATGTCTCGAAGTTAAAATGGATGTAGGAAAGAAGGGTTATAATTGGGAACAAATCCAGGAAGAGGAAGTGTGGCTGGAAGAGGCTATCTTCTGGGTGACCCACATACGTGAAAATGTCTGATGATGATGATGATGATTAGGGCTCAGATTTGTATATACTGAAAGCTAAGATTGTAACTTGGATTAGTATTTTTGGTGAAATATTTTAGATTTAGCACTTTCCAATACTGGATAATATTATTTTGAAGAAAAAAAAAGTTTAATGCTTGAACTGGTATTTGAACCCTGGACCTCTCATTCTCCATATGAGTGTGCTGTCCATTACACCATTCAAATGATGATACAAATGTTAACATTTCCTTTACTCTACTGGCCAGTAGAGTAAAGGTAAAGGAAGGATTCTTGCTTGGATGGGAATGAAGCCTGGATTAGCTCGGTGGTCTGAGCATTAGCACGGAAAGCTAAAGGTTCGGGGTTCGATTCCCAGTTCAGGCAAAAAATTTTCTCTTTACCATTGATTTACAATAATTTAATTGTGATCATTTATTAAGTTAATATTTTTAGGAATTAACACTACGAGGTTTTTAAATAAAGATGGACTCTTACTTTAAGAGAGGAGAAAAGATTATGAGTATATGAGAAACTTTCTGAGGAACTTTTTGGATCAGAGAGAAATTATTTTTTAAAAATACGAGCACTGAAATATAAAAATGTGGCAATTCAATTTTGATTGCAGATTCCTTGGTTTTGATAAACTAGTGAACTGGGTTATCAATGAATGGATAAATGATATAAAGAAAAATCAAGTGACTGGCTTAATTGGAGGTGTTGGACCATTGAATGCCGTTGTGCAGCTTTGTAAGTACTCTGAAATCAATATTTATTCAATCTTATCTTTGACTTTATTTTAATTCTATATTACAAGATAGTTGCTTTGTGGCCATACAAGTTTAAATAAGTAATTAATATTAAACTTTTATAGGAATTAATATTACTTTTTAATAAATTTACTAGGCAAGTAACACTATGAGGTAAATTTTCAACTTACATAATTGAATCAAACATTTTTACACCTCATCTTATAAAAATCTGTGTTTATCGCCATGACCAGTTTCGGAGGCATCCCCTTCATTGTCAGCTAAATTGAACTGTTGAAATTAGTAAACAGAGTTAGATTTTTATGACTCAACTGTTGAAATTACACTATCAATACCAATATCCTAACTGCCACCTGGTGCAGATTGGATGAACTTAAGAGATCATATTTTTCTTGGTGGTGAACTTCAAAATTCATAGACCTATATTTATTCATCTGAATATATATCTTGTCCAAACTGTCAGTTCCATAGGTTTCTCTAAATATTTTAATAGTCTAATTTCTTTGCCAATTATGTGAATCTCTAACAAAGTACAAGCTGTCATCGATTTTTCAACCACACCTTTTTATTGTTTCTATAGTGTTCTTCCATACAAGTATCTGAATTACTTTGTTTTCTTATACATACTTTATTGCAGTTATCACAACCAATTTGGTAAATTCCAGATTTTTTACTACCTGGGCTTTTAGTTTTTTGTTTTTAGAATATTACCCAGGCTGAATTTGTTTATATTGTTAATATTGTTTTTTTTTTTACTTTAACACTCACCTGTCATGTAAAAATGTTAGTATTTTTTCCAATGGCGGATGTTGATTTAAGTCATTAATCTTCATATCTCTTTGTAAAGATACAGTAAAACTTGTTCAAAGCAGAATCACATGGGACCAATTTCTTTTTCCACATTAGACAAAATTCTGCATTATAAAAAAACTAAAACCTATTAATAATTTTAGATTATAGAGTACCATATATGTCTTTTTTACGTACCTTGGATTAATTGTAGTTCTGCTCCTTTAAAAAGTGAAGTAGGGTATGTATTGGTGACTTCGACAATAACACATGAAAAAATCCCCGTTTCGCCAGTGTTAAAAATGTCTCTTAGGCATGTATCCTGAAATTAAAGTATGTAATTTCGATTTCCGCTCACTAACTACACTTTCGTCCACATCCTTTGATTCCCTGCCAATTTCATTTCACACTACATTCTGTCGTCTTTAAAATTGTCCGGCCAATCTGAAGATGCCTTGAAATCGTTATTCCATAGGGATTTAGCAACAACTAGAACTTGACTTTGGAGCATCGGTCAGGAAATTTGGAGATTTATCTTCAATCACTTTCACTTTTTCATTTAATGACAATGATACGTTTCAGCCATCTCTATTCCATAAATTCAGAATGCTACCTGTGAAAGATCAGTCTCAGAATTTAAACTAATTAAAGATTTTACAGTGTAATGGTTATTTGTAAGACAGGTATGCTATCTGTATCTGCGTGTGCAGTGAGGCCAAAATAAAATTTCAGGTACAAGTAGAATCTTCACCCCAGCGGCTGGAATCATTCCTTATTGTTTTTTTTAGTCTAACAGGAATTCAATGAAGTGGAAACTTAATTTATTTCTCTGTCTTTCCACTTTATAAATTTTTTCATCAATTGTGTAGAAATATCCTTCCGTTTCCGCATTGGACCGATTCCATATTATACAAAATAAATACACGTAAAATTACTATTATTTTGCTGGGACCAATAAATTTGTTCACATTTGGACAAATTTCCACATTATTCACGTTCCGGATTAAACAAGTTTTACTGTAAGAATTAAATTAATGTTTTTATTACCTCACCTCATATCCTTTTTCTTCTATACTGCAGTTTCGGAGCTTATCTCCATCGTCAGTAGGCTCTGGTCGACCGGAGGCTACTGACGATGGAGATAAGCTCCGAAACTGCAGTATAGAAGAAAAAGGATATGAGGTGAGGTAATAAAAACATTAATTTAATTCTTAAATTAAACCTCATAGTGTTCTTTCCCTGTGAAAGTTAAATAAAAAAGTTTTACTGTACTAGATCTTTACTTTCTTGTTTCATTCATCTGCTCTGGAAGAGGTGACCTCTATACATTGAGTTGTTTTGTGCTAAATTTACAGTAATTTAATATAAAGTATCATATTTGAAGAGAAAAATTATAAGCTCAGACTGGGGCTTGAACCCAGGACCTTTGGCTTTCTAGGCCAATACTCTACCTACTGAGCTACCTGAGCAAGTTCCATTCTAAACACAAATTTTTCTCTTATATATGGTGTTAATTGCCGTGCATCTAATGCTATGAAACCTTTGTTTGTATCTTGAAAATGGCGGCTTCTTTCTTAAGAAGACATTTATTTGGGAATTTTACATTACATTATAAAGCCAATATGGCTTCTTTCGATGTTTTTATTATTCATTTCATACATCTCAATATAATTCTCTTCAAATATGATTTATCAATCACTGAGATGTATGAAATGAATAATAAAAATATTATAAAGTATTCTTAATATTTAAAGGAAGTGACACTATGAGGTTTATTTTAATTAATAGAGAGTTCGAATTTTCACAGCTCACCTTATATTTGTAGATTTCTTGAAGACGAGTTTTGATACATTACATATCATTCTCAATTCCTTCTAACTGAAGGGTTCTAGTCCAGGAGGTGAAGGAATTAAGAATGATATATATTGTATCAAAAGCAGTTTTCAAGAAATCTACAAATATGAGGTGAGTTTGAAAATTCTAACTCTATTAATTCTTATAAAGTATTTTATTGAACCTTAAAAATGAAGGAAATGTTCTTTCAAACATGTTCCAGATGAGATGGCAAAATATGAGGTGAGACGTAAATAACAATTCAGTTTCTATGATATCGACCATAGGCAAGGTATTCTCTTTAGCATTTTGAGCAATTCTTTTCCTTTCGATCTTAAGTGTTCAATTTTCACTTCTTACCAAAAGACAAATTTTTATTTAAAGGGAGAAATATACACCTGAATCAGGATTTGAACCCAATGTCTCTCGTTCTGTACACTAGTGCTCTGACTGCTAAGCTACCAGGCTTCTGATTCAAATGAATATTCTCTTTTTATATTTGAAGAGAAAAATATATGCTCGGACTGGAGTTTGAACCCAAGACCTTTGGTTTTTATGCCAATGCTCTACCAACTGAGCTATCTGAGCACTCCAATTTAAATGCAATTTTTCTCTTATACATAGCACTAAATGCTATGAATGTTTGCTTGATCAGGCAAATGGCAGCTTCTTATTTAAGACTACTTTTATTGGGAATTTAAACACTACTTTATAAAGCCAATAGGGCTTCTTTCAAATGTTTGTATTATTAATTTAATACTTCTCACTGAATTCTCTTATCTATATATGAATTCCCACACACCAAGGAATTCATATATAAATAAGAGAATTAATTAAATTAATGTTGAGAAGCTAAAGCTATTACTATGATAGAAATAAGTAAATTAATGAACACAATTAAATTATTGTAAATCAATGCTAAAGAGAAAAATTTTTGCCTGAACCGGGAACCTAAGGTAAAGGAAGAATTTCTGCTTCGATGGGAATGAAGCCTGAATTAGCTCAGTGGTCTGAGCATTAGCATGGAAAGCTAAAGGTTCGGGGTTCGGTTCCTGGTTCAGGCAAAAATTTTTCTCTTTACCATTGATTTAAGAGAATTAATGTTTATATTATTAATTTAACACTTCTCATTGCATGATACATTAAATTTGAAGAGAAAAATGTTTGCCCAGACTAGGTAAATTAATAATATAAACATCAGTAGAAGCCATATTGGCTTTTAAAAGTAGTGTTTAAATTCCCAATAAAAGTCTTCTTAATTAAGAATCCGCCATTTGCAAGCAAAGGCTTCAAGCATTTGGTGCGTGGGAATTACAATGTATATGAGAAAAATGTAGGGGTATCAGCTTATTGAACTCCACTTATAAATTATATGCAAAAATAATAAATAATAGATTGAAGAAGATATCTGACACACTCTTAGAAGAAGAACAAGCAGGGTTTAGAAAAGGAAGATCCTGTAGTGATAATGTGTTTATTATAAAGAGACTAATTGAAAAGAGAAGAGAATTTAAAAACTAAAAAAATTAATTAATAATTAAAAAATTAAAGAAAAGTTTTAAATTAAATTTTTTTTCCGGCAACATATTTGTTGTTCATTGATTTTGAAAAGGCCTTTAACAGAGTAAATAGATCTATACTATGGGAAATAATGAAGGAACGAGGATATCCACACCATCTAATAAAATCAGTCCAAGGCTTATATGAAGAAACTAAAGTACTGATAAAAACTGATGGAAAAAGGTCAGAAGAAATTTTAATAAATCAAGGAGTTAGACAAGGGTGTAGTCTATCGCCCACTCTTTTTATTATATATATCGACATTATGAAACAATGGAAAATTATAACGGACAAAGGCCTTAGATTGAATAATAACTTAAGTATTAATAACTTAATTTTTGCCGATGATTTAGTCTTACTACACCATGATGATCTGTTACAATTGGCTGCTTACAAACTAAATGCAATATGTAGCAATTATAATTTTAAAATTTCAATAAGTAAAACAAAAGTAATGGCATTTTGTGGAAGAAATACTCTGCATGCAAAAATAGTAATTAGAGACGAAATTATTGAACAAGTATCCCACTTTAAATATTTAGGATGTGATAAAGATATTGAACACAAAACACATCAGTATCAAGCTATTTGCAGTACAATAAATAGAACATTGAATAATAAAGCCCATAAACAAACAAAATTAAAATTTTATAAAACAATGGCTGTCCCTGTCCTTTTGTATGGGAGTGAATCTTGGATTACCACTACCAAACAAGAAAGTAAAATCCAAGCAGCCGAGATGAAATTTTTAAGAAGAGTAAAAGGCTGCACTAGAATGGACCAGATAAGAAATGAGGATATCCGTGGAGAACTGCAGATCTACTCCATAAAAGAAAAGATATTTAACAACAAAATACAGTGGAAAGAACATGTAGAAAGTAGATTACCAAATAAAATCTTCCATTATTTTCCAAGAGGAAGAAGAGATGTCGGACGTCCTCGGAAGAGATGGTCTTAGATCTATTAGTGAAAGATGGAACAGGCAAAACTCTTGCCTAAACCAGGAAGTGAAGAAGAAGAAGATGAGAAAAATTTGTGTCTAGATTGGAACTCGCCCCAGTAGCTCAGTTTGGTACAGTAAACCAAAAGTCCCGGGTTTGGGTCCCGGTCTGTACGAAAATTTTTCTCTTCCAATTTAATTTAAGAGAATTAATATTCGTTTGAATCGGAAGCCTGACAGCTTAGCAGTCAGAGCGATGGTGTTCAATACCAGAAATCACAATTCAGATGTAAATTTTTCTCTTTAAATAAAAATTCTTTTTTAAAGAGAAAAATTATACGCTCAGACCGGGACTTGAACCCGGGACCCTTGGTTTTTAGTCCAAGTGCTCTACCATTTGAGCTACCTGAGCAAGTACCGATCTAAACGCAAATCTTTCTCTATATACGTTGTAATTCCCGCCCACCAAATGCTTTGAAGCCTTTGCTTCTATCTTTGCAAATGGCGGCTCCTATATTAAGAAGACATATTTGGGAATTATACATTACATTATAAATGCCAGTACGGCTATTTTCGATGTTTTTATTATTAATTTCATACATCTCAGTGATGGATAAATCATATTTAAAGAGAAAAATTATACGCTCAGACCAGGACTTGAACCCGGGACCCTTGGTTTTCTAGTCCAAGTGCTCTACCATTTGAGCTACCTGAGCAAGTACCGATCTAAACGCAAATCTTTCTCTATATACGTTGTAATTCCCGCCCACCAAATGCTTTGAAGCCTTTGCAAATGGCAGCTCCTATATTAAGAAGACATATTTGGGAATTATACATTACATTACACTGGGAACAGTGATTTTGGTGCCTTAATGTTTTCACCTATTTATGGGTATATTTGGGTCACTGATTCCAAAGATGATTTCAGTTTCGTCCTATCAGCTCTAGTTTTGAGATAGAGTTTATTCAAATTATATACCAGTTCAAAAATACTGGTCCACATATACAACTATATTACTCGCATACAATTAAATACAAAAGAACAAATACTTTCTTTTTCATGAAACAACTGTATCTATATAACTACCATAATTTATTTACACATTAGTCTCGTTAGAATCATTAATTTTCCTCCATCAGGTCGCAGAATCCCCGTTTCTGTGATTTCCTCCGATGCAATGATCTTGGACATTCTCGGTGGATGCTCCAACAGTAGTCCGCCATCATATGTATATCCCACCGTCCACGATACCTTTCTTCCATTGTACTTAATTCCTGGTGAAAACGCTCACCTGTTCCTCACTTACATCTCCAAGATTGTCTGGAAATCGATCCAAATGACTGTGTAGGTAGTGTAATTTGATGCTCATGTTACAACCTAGTGCACAAAAAGCAGTGAGCATATTCTCCACTAGTTCATCACTATTAGGAGACTTATAGTTTCCAAGGAAATTCTTCACTACCATACAGAACGAAGACCATGCGGCTGCTTCAGTATCATTCATTGAGTCTTGAAATTGATGGTCATTAATAAGTTGGCGGATTTGTGGTCCATCCAATATACCTGCTTTTATTTTTTCCTTACTCAGTGCAGGAAATTTTGTACATATGTAGCCAAAACATGTTCCATCTCTATTCAACGCCTTGATGAACTGTTTCATTAAACCAAGTTTAATATGCAGTGGTGGCAAGATGATGTTGTTTCTGTCAACCAAAGGTTCTGCAACGATGTTTTTTTCTCCAACGGTCATGCTTTCTCTAGAGGCCAATGCCTTCTCACCCAATGTTGATCTTTGGCTCTAGAGTCCCATAAACATATAAAGCATGGGTATTTGGTGTACCCACCTTGTTGTCCTAGAAGAAAATTCACCATCTTGAGATCGACACACATTACCCATTGGTGATCACGGTAAGAGATCTTCTCTAGCACTGTAGCTATTGTATGTTGATTTTCACGCATAGAAAACTGAGTGACCAATTGGGATTGACCTGTATATGTTCCCATTATGCAAAAGAACACATTTTAGGCTGCGTTTGGAGCTATCTATAAATAACCGCCATTCACTTGGTGTGTATTTTCTTACACCCAGCTTCATTAACAGTCCTTCAACATTCATACAAAAAACAAATTGATTTTCTACTGTGAAGAATGGCAGGAAGTCTGTTTCTCTTTTGCGATAGACTGTGACCTTTGTTCCCGGTAACAGACATTGTTTCTCTGCCAGCCTGGAAGCTAACAACTCAGATGACTTCTTTGGAAGACTTAGATCCCTTATGAGGTCGTTCAGTTCCGCTTGACTAAAACCGGATGAAACTGATGAAGGTCCTGGGAAATCGCTGTCATTTCCCTCAGAATAGCTTTCAGTTGAATCATCCTCTTCTTCTGGTGACTCTGGAAGACTGGTAAAAATTGGAACAGGTATCTCCTCTGAATGTGGAACAGGGCGTCTTGCGGAGCGTAGATTGGGATATACCCATCTATTCCGGTTTTTGCTATTGATGCCCTTTACATTGACTGAACAAAAATAGCAGTCATCACTATGGTTAATTTGTTCTCGCCAGATCATTGGTTCCCCAAATTTCAAGCATTTCCGTTTCCCATTTGTCCATTGTCGTAGATGCTCTGTGCACGTTTTACATACAATGTGAGGTGCCCAAGGCTTATCTTGATCTCCCAGTTGTACTTTGAAATAGGCCAAATAAGCTCTTCTTACAAAGTCAGTTATAGGTTTTCTTTGTTGAGTGAATGTGTACTCCCCACAGATGAAACAAAACACATCAGGATTATTCACACATTTTCTTCGTGTTGAAGCCATGTCAGTCTAGAAAAAGGATAAACAATTGTCAAATTAGTAAAATTACATATGCAAACGGCAACAACAACATGAATATAACTTGGATTAAATCAATTAGTATTATGCAAACAATCGATTTACAATGGTGGTACATAAGAGCAGTATCATCAATATCTTGCAAACTAGAGCTGCTGCAACAAAATGGATGACATTTTTGGAATCAGCAGTGCCGAAATACCCAGAATCAGGTGAAAAATTTCAGGCACCAAGAAAAAAATATTTTTTTGTTCCCCAGTGTTATAAATGCCAGTACGGCTATTTTCGATGTTTTTATTATTAATTTCATACATCTCAATGATTTATCCATCATAGCCGTACTGGCATTTATAATGTAATGTATAATTCCCAAATATGTCTTCTTAATATAGAAGCCGCCATTTGCAAAGGCTTCAAAGCATTTGGTGGGCGGGAATTACAACGTATATAGAGAAAGATTTGCGTTTAGATCGGTACTTGCTCAGGTAGCTCAAATGGTAGAGCACTTGGACTAGAAAACCAAGGGTCCCGGGTTCAAGTCCCGGTCTGAGCGTATAATTTTTCTCTTTAAATATGATTTATCCATCATTGAGATGTATGAAATTAATAATAAAAACATCGAAAATAGCCGTACTGGCATTTATAATGTAATGTATAATTCCCAAATATGTCTTCTTAATATAGGAGCCGCTATTTGCAAAGATAGAAGCAAAGGCTTCAAAGCATTTGGTGGGCAGGAATTACAACGTATATAGAGAAAGATTTGCGTTTAGATCGGTACTTGCTCAGGTAGCTCAAATGGTAGAGCACTTGGACTAGAAAACCAAGGGTCCTGGGTTCAAGTCCCGGTCTGAGCGTATAATTTTTCTCTTTAAATATGATTTATCCATCATTGAGATGTATGAAATTAATAATAAAAACATCGAAAAAGCCGTACTGGCATTTATAATGTAATGTATAATTCCCAAATGTGTCTTCTTAATATAGGAGCCGCCATTTGCAAAGATAGAAGCAAAGGCTTCAAAGCATTTGGTGGGCGGGAATTACAACGTATATAGAGAAAGATTTGCATTTAGATCGGTACTTGCTCAGGTAGCTCAAATGGTAGAGCACTTGGACTAGAAAACCAAGGGTCCTGGGTTCAAGTCCCGGTCTGAGCGTATAATTTTTCTCTTTAAATATGATTTATCCATCATTGAGATGTATGAAATTAATAATAAAAACATCGAAAATAGCCGTACTGGCATTTATAATGTAATGTATAATTCCCAAATATGTCTTCTTAATATAGGAGCCGCCATTTGCAAAGATAGAAGCAAAGACTTCAAAGCATTTGGTGGGCGGGAATTACAACGTATATAGAGAAAGATTTGCGTTTAGATCGGTACTTGCTCAGGTAGAGCACTTGGACTAGAAAACCAAGGGTCCCGGATTCAAGTCCCGGTCTGAGCGTATAATTTTTCTCTTTAAATATGATTTATCCATCATTGAGATGTATGAAATTAATAATAAAAACATCAAAAATTCTTTTGCTTGTTTTGCTACAGTGCTTCTTGATTTCAACATGTCATTTCACATGAGAAAATATTCTTGATTACTTCTTGTCTCATGGTATACAGACAAGAATTATTTTTTCTGTGGATAGTCATTTTATGTAACAATATGCTAGGCCCATTTCCATTTCAATGGTTTTATTTTTGAGGTATTATCTGTTGCTCCTGTTATCATTCAGTTCTATGAAATTCTTTTCATATCTTTGCAACTTACATCTCCCTATGCTTGAGTGTATACTCAACAAATGAAGAGTACTCAAGTCTCCACTTCATGAGCCACTTGATTTTAAAAGGAGACTTTTGCTGAGAATTTTAAAATTTCAAATGAGAAAAAAAAGGGAGGGAAGGACTCTAAAACAGAATCCAAATTAGGGTCCGAAGATATCTCTAATATATATCTCATTAAAACTAAACATATCGACAAGTGCCAAAAATGCTAAAATTATTTGCTTTGACAAGTATTCACATTTATATTTTGTACAATTCTTCTTTTAACATCAAACAGTACAAACCTTACAGAATGATGAAAAAGCCAGGAATATCAATAGAACTCAAATAAATCAAATACAAAAGTTATTTTTCAAGAAAAAATTAGATTAAGAAAATTAATATTAAAAAATTTAACACTTCTCGCTGAAGAATAAATTATATTTGAAGAGAAAAATTATACGCTCAGGCTGGGGTTTGAACCCAGGACCTTTGACTTTCTAGGCCAAGGCCAATACTCTACCACTGAGCTACCTGAGAAGCCTGGGTAGATTGGAGTTTCTGAGGTAGCTCAGTGGTAGAGCATTGGTCTAGAAAGCCAATGGTCATGGGTTCAAACTCCAGTTTGAGCACACAATTTTTCTCTTCAAATATAATCTTAAATGTATTTCTTCTTCCTTCCAAGTATTAGGCCAAGGCCTGTTACGATCCTATAGAAAATTTTCCCTCCAGCATTTCATAGGACGGCCCAGTGATCTTTTGTCTTCCGGGAAATTCTCGTATAAGACTTGAAAGCATAATAATAGTCCCTTCGATTGGTTGCTGGCCAAAGGAAGGCAAGACCAGTGATGGGGCTGCCATCTTATAGCCTCTGGTCAGGCTTTTTAAATTTATTTACCGTCATCAAATTGAAAGGAGGAAAACAAATTTTGGTCAATACTGCAGAAGTTCCCTTTTAAAATAAAGTGGTTGATATGTTGAAATTGGTTGAATAATCCAATGAAAGTGTCGTGCTGCGGAAACATTAGCATTTTATGTTGTATTATAAAGTTGATTCTTCTGAATGCATTCCAACTTAATATATTGATTAATTCCTTCAGTAATGGTACCATTCTTAGATATTTTTGTGCTAGGTAAACATATGTATCAACTTCCTATAATTCTGTGTTTCCACTCTTTCTATCTCCAGTTTCCTCAAGAAGCTATCTTTTCCTTATTCTTTGTTATTACCCGTTTAAGGAGTAAGCGCAGTTGTTGACGGAGGGCACTGCAGTCGTGTTTATGCAGGAATAGACCACGTGACACTGCTATCTATGAGTGCAAAGGGGAATGGGACGTGGGACGCTGATAGTGTACACTGCCTTATATGACGTCACGTGTACCAACAAACAGAGCTTCCTGATTCTTCCGCCCGCAGAGATACTTTCTTTTCAATATTTGCGATTGCTTTGTGTAGGTGACCATGATTCTCAATTCTTTCATTGCAGACCACATTCTGACCTAGCCCCAAACAAAGAAGTCCAGTAAGGCATGGTCCAGACTATCTATGGGCTGTTGTTGACTTAGACATAACAGATTTCCAATAACTGTCGGATTCTTTTGACATTTTCTTCCAATTTACATAATTGATAATTTAACTTATAGTGTTACTTCCCATAGTAACTTTATTAAATTTTATTCCAATGTTTAAACTGCATGTACCATTAAAGTTCTTCTGAAGATGAAGCCACCAAGGCTTTTGAAATCAGGTCTAATTAGAAGACTGGCTATGAGGTAAGATATAAAGCATTTTAATTTAATCTTAAATTAAACCTCCTAGTGATTTTTTTTCCTATGAAAGTTCAATGCATATACCATTCCCTGATATCCTCATGTCAAGAATTTTTATTGTATTCACATCCAAAATAACTGTTGTGCCACAGACAGATTTATGTTCACCATATGACACGTGCAGTACAGTAAACATCTCAAACACGACAAATTTAACAGATTGAAGAAAATGGGGAACATTTGTGTACAGATTGTTTATATATATATAAACAGACAGGATTTCTATATAAAGATTGCTAATATTTCAGCCACGAATCAGAAGTAATGAATTTAGCAAAAATGACTGTATCAAATTAGCAACATGTTTATTTTGGCACAAGACGAAAGTGATAAATTTAGCTCTGTGATGTATGATGACGATGACAAAAACAAATAAAAAAATATGAAAATGCAATGCCTTTGAGTTAATAAATTAATTGAAAGTACTAAATACATATTCCACAGTAAACATTCATTCTCAAAATACCTTGTATATCAATCAGGGAACTGTTATAGGGCCAGGAATGATTTAGTTAGAAATTCTGGAACTATGACACGAGACTAGATGAAGAAAATATTGGCAGAATTCCCTTTTCCATTTTTTGAGATGTCCAATCCATTTTAACCTTTTCTCCATATCAATTATACTTTTTTCTATATTTGATGTGTCGCTGATTATATCATCACATATCCTACCTTGTCTTATTTTGTGTGTGACTCCACACAAATTTCATTTCTGAGTTAAATAGCCTTGGAGAAAGGCATAAAAGTGTGTATATTTTAAATTAAGACTGAGTAAACTTTGTTTTAATAATTCATTTGTTTCTATCTTTAGTCCAGGGTATCCGAGACCTGTTCTGGCTTCCAATTGAACAATACCAGAAAGATGGACGAATAGTGAGAGGACTACAGCGTGGAGCAAATTCATTTACCACATCTACCGCTATGGCAGCTCTAGAGTTAACCAACCGAATTGTGCAGGCAATACAGGTAAAAAAAAAAACTGAATTATATAAGATGAGGGAGATAGAATGTAAAATGTTTGAAATCATACTGCATTTTTCTTTTTTATTATTATTATTATTATTATCTTTCTTACATATTGTTTTAACTGTCATTTTGGTAGCTTCAATAACTTGTTTTTATCAATGAAGAATGATAAACAAAATTATGATGGAGAGAATAATATTGAAGGTTTTCAGGACCAATCAAAGTAACTAGATTTTCTTCAAATGCTTATTGGATTTTTATTAGGAGATTACTATGATCCATTTCATCATTAATCATCAGAAAAGTTATTTTAAGATTGAAAATGTTACTTATTAACAAAATAAAATCAATACCAGTTTATTCATTTAATAATATAAGATTTTTTTTAAATGTTGCATTTGACTTTTAATGAAAACATTTGTAACAAAATAAATAGTTTGTTTCATAATTCACAGTAAACACAATTAAAACAGCTCCTTACTTCTCGCTTCAGCAATTAAATTCCATAAATGTTTTAAAAGTACTTACCACATAAGAATTAAAATATCACCATTATTATAAATTAGAGATACTGTTAGATTAACCCTTCAGAGCGGATGGATTTAAATGGCCGAGAATACTCTGATGCGGGAGGAAGTTCACCGGTATTTAAACTCAGCCGCTCAGTGCCAGTATTCCAATAACGCATTTAAATTGATATATCTTGAGTAATTTAAATGTTTTTGCAATTCGTTTATGGTGAACCCTTAATATAATATTTAATTAATTAAATTTGTTACGGTTCTCACGTAACATCTCTGCATTTTTTGCAGACTTATTTATGGTTGTGCCACAGTTGAAATAGCCTTTTTGTAAACTTCTCACATAAGTGACACAGTGTATTGCACTAGGGATTCTTTAAAGAATTCAGAGAACCGGCTTTACCTAACAACAAAACAAAATATTTACACAACGAAAAGGGTCTTGAAAAAAAAAAGTATGAACTTCAAAAATTGGTGTGATAAATCTTCAAAATGTAAACCAGCTGTTTGACACTCGGGCAACAATAAGTGTATTTTTTTCCCCTTGTGTTTACTTTGTTCATGTTTATTACAAACACATTGCTTCTATGCGCTGACCTTCTTTCTTGTAGGGGGGGGGCAGCCTTCTCCAAATGTGTCTTTCTAACCCTTTGGAAACATTATTTTAGGTCGTGTGCCTTCAAAAAATGGTCTTTCTACACATCAGACCTGATGTACTAAGACCTTCATCAACCCTAAATTTCAATGCCTTTCTTCTGGTTTCCAAACCGAAACCAGTTGATGAAATATGACTATAATAGTTTCGCCGGAGGTGTGGACTTAAAAGATCAACATGCTACAAGCCGGAAGATCGAGGGTTTGAGTCCCGGTGGATCAGGATTTTTAAACTGAACCAAACCTTCAGGCGGCACCGTGAACCCGGGGTTGACTCAGCCTCTAACTGAAATGAGTACCAGATGCTTGTTATGGACCGTCAGACAGAAATAAGTACTCGGCTTACATCAAGTACCGATAGTTTAGAAAAGTGGGAGCCTTAACCTCCTAATATCCCAAGAACCTTCTAAGGTCTGTAGTGGACCACTTTACCTTTTAGATACTGACTGAATTGTAGACTAACTACCTTTCCATAATGTAAGGATATCGTCATTTGAAATATATATCTGAAATTTACTGTTGTGGTCCTGTACTGTAACGTAAATCGGAAATAATTTTGGGGTCTCTTTATATATACTGAATTTTGCGACATTATTATTAAAAATGAAGAGATTTGAAAATAGATTCAATTTGATAGACAAGCTAATCTACAAAAAAGGTGAATTTAGTTTTATAAGAAATCCTTTATCAAGTTATAAATTTAAGAAAAATGTCAGAGGCCGCAAGAATAAATGCAAATATAAAATTATTTTAACTTGTTACTGAGGGCCGTAATCAGTTAATATATGCACTAATATAAACTTTGAAGTCTCTACATTAAATTGTATAAACTGTAAATAGTTAATGTAAACACAAAGGTCATAATTACAGTTTAAAGCAGTGCGTGTAGCTAGCGTACATGTCACGTCGTTCCGCATTTGGTGAAGAATTCAACTTGCGTACACGTCACGTCGCTCCACGCTGACGGGTTAAGCACATACAACAACAGATGGGTACTTTTGAAGGATATCTTTTAATAGTTTTCATTACATATTTAGTTATTTTTGTTTTGTGTGTAGCACAAAATAAAGATTACTTATACAAAAAGAAGTGTACAGACTTCTTTTGTACTACGCTGCACATTTAATTACGAACATCCCAAATTAAAAAAAAAATCATGTATTATGAAACAGTTTTTAGAAAATAATGTAGAAAATGCAACTATGCATTATTTAAATTTAATCAGTCTTTTACTGGAGGAGAGAATGTATAATGTGCCGACAATCCACACTTAAAAGCTATCAAGAATGAATTGTTTATATATTAAAGTGATCCCACAACAGGCCCGGAGGCCCTTGGGGTAGTAGGAGGTTAAGGCTCCCACTTTTTTTCTAGACAATCGACACTTTATGTCAGCCGGGTTGTCAGCCCTGCGTGACGGCCGCCTTTACCCCAGAACAAGCGTCTGGTACTCATTTCCGTTAGAGGCTGAGTCGACCCCAGGGCCATAGTGCCGCCAGAGGGTTTGTGTCAGTTTAAAAATCCTGACCCCAACGGGACTTGAACCCTCGACCCTCCGGCTTGTAGCTCAGTGCCTTAACCACTACGCTACGGCGTGCCCCGTTTATATATTAGTAGTGGAAAAACAATTTGTTCATATAAGCCTAAAAATAAAACTATGTATTGATTTAAATGATCTATTAGATTTAATGAGAGTTGAAAAAGTCACAGATAAACTGAGTCACCTGTTTCAATGAGAACAAGAACTATGCACGAGACCTTGGTTGTGAAGTGAACCAGCTGTGCTATTGATCTGCCAGGTTTTCATGAAAATAGAATAAAAAACATTTATATTATTTTCAGTCTGTTTATCTTACCTCAATATTAATGTTGATTTGTTCTTGAACACTTGTTCAAGAACAAATCAACATTAATATTGAGGTAAGGTAAACAGACTCAAAATCAGTCTGGGGAAGATGCTGAGGATGATTGGGATCCAGTCGAAACATGTTCAAGAGCAAATCAACATTAATATTGAGGTAAGATAAACAGACTCAAAATAAAATAATTAAAATAACCTCAAAATATTACTTCCTAAAATAAAACATTAAACATTTATATTTTTAATTAAAATTACAGTGGGAGGAAAAAACATTTGTATTGTCTGAAGTATTAATCTAATCAAAAAAGTAATTGCTGGAAATTAATCCTTATTGCATGAATAATATCCTGTATTTCTTCATTTTCATTGGATGTTATGTAGTAATCCCACTTATTGAAAACTGACAGAGAAGATAAAAATATCCTAATTATTATAATATCCTTAAAGTTCATGATACCATTTACATAAATCTGTTTGAATCACATTTATGCTATTTACTGTTTCAGAACTATTAGTTAGTGGAATATTTTAGTTTATCATATTTATGATAATTTTAGATTGTAACTATGAAAGTTACCTATGAAGATGGAAATTAAAATTTGATAATAATATGTTTATAAATGTATTCACTATATGTAGGGATACATAAAATTAAAATAATAAATTGCAATATCTTTTAATGTCCTATTTGATATGGATTATCCCAGCAATAAAGTTAATAACATTAAAATTTTGCTTCCTATAAAGTTTGATTAATATTTCTTTAACAAAATATTTTGAAATTGTTTTTCTCTAGACTATCAATCTACAATAGGCATTATTTAGAGTAATAATTAATAAAATGTTTCCCATAATAGAGTACAGCAGAGATGGCATATGATATGGTAACGCCAGGACCAAGCGTTCGCAGAAGAATACAAGGTTCAAAGGGAAAGAAGCGGCGTTACAAACAGCCTGCTGATATTCGCGAAGGAATGGCCAATGCCATCATGCTCGTCAGGGAAGTAAGTGTTTACTTTGCATAACAAATTTATATTGTGTTAAGATTATTTTTCATAAGTAATGCCACGAGTGATTTCCAAATTATCAATAAATTCACGACTCACGAAGTGAGGAGTGAATTTATCTAGAGAATTTGGAAATCAAGAGTGGCATTTGTTAGGGCTATTTAACGAATAAAATTAAGCTGTTTACTCACAAATCATTGTTTAACTATAGTTGTTTTATAATATTTATATATTTATTGTAAACGGCGATGTTTGAAAACAAATCTTTTCAATTATAATTTGTCCATCATTAAGATGTTTAAAAACGAATGATATTAACATTGAAAGAAGCACTACTAGCTTTATAAGTAATGTTTAAATTCCCAATAAAAGTCATCTTAATAAAGAAGCCGCCATTTGCAAAAATCGTAGCAATGGCTCGTAGCATTTGGGGTTAGGGAATTAACTATGTATAAGAGAGAATACGCATTTAGCTCAGATGGAAGAGCATTGACATAGAGAGTCGAAGGTCCTGGGTTCAAACCCCAGTCTAGGTGTATATTTTTCTTCTCAAATATAGTTTAGTTTCTTCTTCAATTTTGTGATCCTGCATCAGCAATGAACTGCTACAGCCATTTTTGCCATTATTTTTTTACATTGGGGATGATGATCTCCAAGACATGTCTAGGTGAAAAGATTATATTTTGTAAGGTAAGTAGAAATCTGTAAAAGTGGTTTTATTTTACGGAAAATTTGTTTTAAATTTTCAAGATTTTGTTGTTATTAAGAATTTAGTGGTGTTATTCTAAAGTGATTTTTTTTTTCAAATGCCCCAGGTTTGTCTTTCGATATTCCTGGTTTCTTTCCTGGCATGGCGTACTTGTAACCACTTCTGAGGTTGGGGCGCCTGGAAGGCGGGGTTACGTTGCCCCGATGATATGATGGGTGATGATGATGATAATGGTGCGCCAGGAGAGTCCCTAATCCTAAGCTTAACCTAAGATGATTATGAATGATGATGATTGCGATGGCCATATGATTTCGGGGACCGGTTGACATTTGTCTTACAGGTGAGGAAAAACCTCACCCAGAAAAACTGTCCCGACCGGGGATCGAACCCGGGCCCGCTGCGTGACAAGGCAGCATGCTACCCCAAGACCACAGCGGTGGACTTCTAAAGTGATATTAAATCCTTATAATCCTAGTCTAACTATATTTAACTAACTCACTGGCACTATCAAACCCATAGGTTCATGGCCGTGCGGACATAAGCTTTCCATACATCCCTATCCTGAGCTAATGTTTTTCAATCATTTCCTGTATATTCTACTTTCCTCAAATCATAGTTAATATTATTCTCCCACCTCATTCTTGGTCTATCAACTGGGCATCATCCATCTGGTTTTCCTACAAGAAGCTTCCATGCTCGTCTTTCATTCCCCATATGTGCCACATGTCCTGTTCATCGCAGTCAATAAGACTTAGCTGTTCTTATTATATCTGGCTTCCTATAAAGACCATGTAGTTCAATGTTATGCAGTCTTGTCCATTCACCTGTCTGTTCATCTCTCTTTGGTCCATACATTTTCCTAAGATCTTTATTCTCAAATACTCATAATCTCCTTTCTTCCCTTAAAGTAAGAGTCCATGTTTCGCATCCATAATATAACAGGTAGAATAATAGTTATATATATATATTTTCAGTTTAACGTTTTTTGAAAAGTGGATGTCAATAATCTCTGTAATATATAATAACACGCATTTCGAGAATTGAGCCTATGTATAATTTCTTCGTGCATCTCATTCCTTTAAGGTAAAATATTTTACTGTTCTAATGAAACTTGGAAAATCTGAAGATTTGCAGGCTCATGAAGATCCTTAAGCCTGAATGAAAAGGCCTCTAAGCAAATTTACCAAATTCTTCCATCCGAATACTACCTTGGTTTCCTTGTAGATATCACTATGAGGTGGAATGCTGACTCTGGGCCACTCAATGACATCTATCAAAAACAAGTGTAACTAAATTAGTATAGTTGAATTTCTCCCTCCCCTGTAGGGGAAGAGCACCTAAGTCTCATTGAGAGAATCAAGGGCTTACTAGAAGAAGTATTTAAGATCTTCAACTTCTTTAAGATAGTTTCCTTTAAATTTAATTTAACATTTTTTCTAATTGTTTTCTTATTATTTTCATCACTATTGTCTTCATTGATTTTTAACCCAAATTCCTTTAAGGAAAGATAGCTGTAATAGTACATGAAAAATTGGTCCCAAATAGGCGGTCATATATTGTTCTTTAATGATATCACGCTGAAAATTGTACGGTATATCTGGGTACTTCCTGCTTTGGATTTAGCCTAGAATGGTTAATGTACACTTTGTTATGAAGAAGGAATTATTATTTTTTAATTTGCAGATTTTTTAAAATGTGACGTTACATTACCTTATATTGGTACGCTTTACTCATATCCTGTAATTCTGATAGCAATGAAATTTTAACTGCTCATCATCACTGTATGTGAAAATGTAACCATGCAGTATTACTTTAATATATGCATTTTTATGGTCGTATGGCTCTAATTAGTATGCATCAATAAATTAATGACTTATTATCATCATCATCATCCATGCAGGTATTAGGCCATGTGGCCTGTTACGGTCTCAAAGAGGAATTTTCCATCCAGCGCTTTTTCGGACATCCCAGTGATCTTTTGCCTTGGGGGCAGTAGCGAGTATGGCTTTTGGAATTCTATGAGACGGCATTCGTTGAAGATAGGGCTTTCCAGTTGTTCTGGTAGTTTTGTATATGGTGAAGAATGGGTTCTACATCCAACTCTTCCATAATTTCCTCATTTCTTTTATGGTCCCGCTTTGGGTAGCCTGCTGTATGGTGCATAAGCCGCATCTCATTTGCTGTTATTCAGCTTTCATCTCTTCTTCGTATTGTCCATGCTTCACTACCATATCTTAATACTGGTCTTGCGAGAACCTTATAAAGCCGTAATCTTGTGTTCTTCTGTACTAAAGATAGTTTCATTATACTGTTAATTATCCCCGTTGTTTTTGTAAAATTTGTGATTTTCTTTGATATATTAGCTTCATCTTGAAATGTTAAAATTATAACCCAAATAATTAAATTTGTTTACTCGTTCTAAAATTTCATCGTCCAAAACAATTTGCTAGGTATAGGGTATTTCCCTCAAAAGGCCATCACTTTAGTTTTCTTTGTATTGATTTCCATATTGTACCTTTTGCAATTATATTAAAATTGTGTATAGAATACTGTAAATCTGTTTCTGTTGGAGCTATTAATACCAATCATCTGCAAAAAGCAGAGAGTCTATTTATGGTTTCTATTAATTTAGATAGAACCGTGTCTCATCTGTCACCAATCTTGGGGTATTCTATCCATGTATATGATAAAGAGCAAGGGTGAGAGGTCACATCCTTGTCTTATGCCCCTATTAATAAAATGACTTATTATATATGTAAAAAATTAAATAATATGAATATTTTCTAAATTTATTTACAATCGTGCATGGTTCATACAAACATACACCTGTTAACATGCTCTGAAAATTTCATGGCCCCAGGTTAAATGGTTTTTGAGAAAAGTGTACCAATGCAATGAAAAATGTAACTTTCGGAGAAAAAGAAAAGAAAATTTTAATTACATGCTCTAACCTTAAAAATTTACATTTAGAATTTTCCAGCACCATAACTTTCATCCTTCTCTGCTTCTGTTCTTCTTTCTTCCTCTTCTGCCCTCTATCTTCATTCTTGCCTCCTTATTCAAGTTGTCTACAGCTCTGTCAGCTTTGGCGACACGTTCAACGTCCAAGTCTTTCAGTCCTTTCTTCATGTTTTCCCCTGCCACAATGTTCATAACTTTCATCACATGAAGTCTACTGTAACACCCATCATTGAAGCATATGACAGAGTCCAATACACCAATTTTTATTGTTTTGGCACACACAAACACAGTTTTTGGAACCTTCTACCATATACAGCTGTTGACAGACTCATTTTGATTCTGAGTCTTTCCATGCAGACGTCTCAGTAGGGTGTCATCGGACAGCTTCTTGTATATAGGTTTAATTTTTTCAAGTACAGCAGCTGGTAGAGAGTGTTTGTGTTGATATTCTGTACCAGCTGTTCAAGTACAGCAGCTGGTAGAGAGTGTTTGTGTTGATATTCTGTACCAGCTGTGACTGATTGCTGATAGCCGCACCAGGACGTTGGACCCTTGGGACACAAACCGTGATTATTGCTGTCATCACTAGAGTACTTGTGGAAAAATGTAGCCCACACTGCTCTTTTCATATTATCGAGATTATTTACATTGGCTCTAATTGCCATTCCATAATAGTACTGCAGCTTATCTATTTCACCATGGGTAAGGTGACCATGTCCATTTATAGGCTTTCCATCGGAAAGTCTTACACCTTTTGCCTCTATACATATCTGTCTTCAACTGCCTGCCCATTCTCTTCAGAACGTGGCCTATACATTCAAGTTGAACATCATTTCCATAGGGCTTTGCTTCTGAGACAGCATGGAATCTTTGGAGTCACCATCTCCAAGATATCTTACATAACGTAGACCTCTTGTTAGTTCAGACCTACTACACAGTTGTATGGCTCCTTCAACTTCCATCCCTCCACTATAGGAATTGAAATTTTTCACACACTTGTGTTCTCCACCTTTATTACAGCCAGTGCAGTACTTACTAAAACAACCCACATCCAGAACGTTCCCAGATAGAAATGAAGTTGCAGTCACAACACCGTGTAGGGACAAATGACCTCTTTTTTGCCACGATCCATCTATAACTACAGTGGTATCTGTACTACCTTCCATTTCTTTGGTTTCCCTAGCAGCATTTAACATAGAACCTTCTGCAACTTCTTCTAAACTTTTCAAAATTACTGCATTTATACCTATCAAACATACAGGTGGGGAAAGAGGTCCATCACAGCACAAAATGTACGAGCAGCTTGTCTTCCCTTGCCGATACATCTCATTGCATAAGTAAATCTAAGGTTGATAGTATTTACCTGTGAGGTCATTGTAGAGGTTTCATATTTACAAGACTTACATTCTAAACTAATCCTAGTGGCTAAACTTCTTCTACTACCAGATTTTTCAGTAATATTTACATTCAACCAACCATTGATTGACAATAATTAATTGTGTTTCATTAATTTACTCATTTCTATCATAGTAGTAGCTTTAGCTTCTCAATATTAATTTAATAAATATTTACATTATTTACATGACACTGTGAACAAACAACACTTTTCTTTATAAAACTGGACAGTACTGACAAATTAATTATGATGTTTCCCTGATTTAATGCAGACATTTCATTCTCTTCCTCACTGTTATTGAACAAATAAGTTATTTTTTTCCTGGAAGCACTTTGTGGAGTATCGTTGACCAGGTTAGGTTGCTCACGTGGTGTGTTGGTACCATTTTCCAAGTTATTTTTCTTGATTTTTAGGAACTGATTACCCCTAAATTTATGTTTATTAAATTTCCTGTGCCTTACTGTAGTTTATACACTATTCAAATATATAATACTGGTAATAATTCACAAAAGATGAGCACAAACAAAGACTGTGTACAAAACACATTTATACAAAGAAAACGAGCCGCTAGCAGCAGGCAGTCATGGCTTTCCTTGTTCCTGTACCCGCTAGAATTGGCACTGAATCACTCAGAGTAGCCACAAGCAAAAAAATATATATATTCACTTCCACGGGGTGGGAAAGTCAGACTTGTCATTTGACAACCTGAGTGGGCGTGGCAAGATGGTGCGGAGACTTAAATCAAGCTCAGTAGGACTTCAAATATTTTTGGAACATATATGTCATATATATCAAACTGTTCAGGAAAGATTGCTCTTTAATTTGGGACAAAAAAATAAATTAGCATTTTTTGACGCAGATGACGACTATCTTGCCTTAAAGTACAGTATCATCCGATTTTGTTAAATCTTTTTATCAATTGATGCTTCATTTGTGTCCCAAATTACTATGTCAACTGCATAAATAAATGTTTTCATTTAATATCGATAACATTCATCTCATCTTATATTTTGTCTTATTTTTTTACTAGTTTCAAAGCAATTATTCTATCTTTAGTATTTTCTCGACAGTTGTTCTGTTGTGGTGATGTATAGTTTTCTCCATCTTCAGTATTTCCTTGGCCATTGTTTTGTTGTGGTGATGTATAGTTTCTGTCGTCTATTGTCAAATCACATTTCCCAGGAATTTCAAAATTCATTATTCACCTCACCTCATATTTTGTCTTCTTTTTCGTCCAGTCTCGGAGTAATTACTCCATCTCCAGTAAAGATGGAATAATTGCTCTGAAACTGGTTACAGAAGAAAGTGGAGTAATTGCTCCGAAATTGGTAAAAAAAAGCATGAGGTGAGGTGAATTTTATTAATATTAAATTATTAATACCTCATAGTGTTACTTCCTCCTAATTTTATAAAAGAAAATCATATCTGATGATTTCTTTTCTCGATAACTTTATTTCTGAGTTCATGGCCACATTGAAGAGAATGCATAACAAGACAAAATCCTGATGTACTCCTCTCTTTGACTGAAACCATCCTGTTAGTACCAAATTTTGTCTCTGAAAATCATGTCTATAAATATTAATGTAACATCTTTACCAATCTCTCAAATTCTTTCTATAATTTGTCGAATACAGAATATCAAATCAGTTGTTGATCTTTCACTCTGAAATCAATTCCATTCTTCTTTGAATTCACTACCTGACATACTATTTAATTTGTTAGCTAAAATCCTTTCTTATATTTTAAACAGTTAAAGGAGAATATTAGTTTGCTTTTGGATTGAGATGAGATGATGCTGGCTAAACTTGGTAGAACATCAACTCTTTTCAGGGAAGGACATGGGAATGTTTTTTGGTGCGAGTGAATACTTCAGGTTTCATTTATATGTCAAATCATTTTGAATCACTCATATTTATTTGTAAATAGAATATTTTAATATTTTAATGAAACATGGAAAATTGAAGCCTACTCCAATGAAGTTTCCCGCACTACCATTATATATTTCAAACTTAGACGGTTTATTAAATTAATATTGAGAAGCTAAAACTATTACTATGTTAGAAATAAGTAAATTAATGAATACAAATCATTTATTTTAATCTATGGTATAGAGAAAAATTTTTGCCTGAACCGGGAATCGAACCCTGATGGTTTACTATATTCACTTAATCTCTCAATGTTTTATCATTTTAATTAATTTATGGCCTCAACCTAATGTGGGAAATAGCTTAAGGAGCCTAATTATAACAGACGACATCTATCTGTAGTAAGGGAGACTAATTTCCACCAACCGAAACTTCACTATTTGAGATGTACTTCCAGGTGCCATGAAGTCACAAGAAAGTGTTCACAAACTTGAAAATCAGAACTCCTTATCCACATAGCCATGTGTCTAAAATATCAACTCTCATTAGCCAATACTTTTAATATAAAATATTTTTAATTTGATTGAATTATTTAAAATCTCAGAAGCCAATCAGTTCTAATAATTATACTTAAGTATTGTGTTTTTGTGGATGGTTATTCATTGCA
This sequence comes from Diploptera punctata, assembly GCA_030220185.1. Lineage (NCBI taxonomy): Eukaryota > Metazoa > Arthropoda > Insecta > Blattodea > Blaberidae > Diploptera > Diploptera punctata. The sequence goes on along the minus strand of JASPKZ010007107.1, from coordinate 31,702 downwards.
TTTGCATATGGGACCAAGAGAGTAAGGTAAAGGAAGGATTTATTCTTGGATGGGAATGAAGCTTGAATTAGCTCAGTGTCAGAGCGTTAGCACGGAAAACTAAAGTTCGGGGTTTGATTCCCAGTTCAGGCAAAAAAAATTCTGTTTATCATTTATTACAATAATTTGCTTATGTTGAGTTGTTTTTGACTCACCTCATACTTCTTAACTTCCTTGCAGACCCAGGTTTCATCACTGCATTTGTGACATTCTCAATGCCGTATCACATTGACAACTGCAGGTCAGTATGCAGGAGAGGAGACCGTTGGACATCAGTTGTGAACGTGATACAGCATTGAGAATGTCACAAATGCAGTGATGAAACCCAGGTCTGCAAGGTAGTTAAGAAGTACGAGGTGAGTCAAAAACAACTCAACATAAATAAAGAATGTTTTTATTATTAATTTAACATTTCTCAATGAAAGATAAATTAAATTTGAAGAGAAAAATGTTCGCCTAGACCGGGACTCGAACCCGGGACCCTTGGCTTTCCGGGCCAAGTGCTCTACCAACTGAGCTACGAGGCGAGTTACGATCTAGACGCAAATTTTTCTCTTATATACGTTGTAATTCCCTATCGCCAAATGCTTTTGAAACCATTGTTTCTATCTTTGCAAATGGCGGCTTCTTAGTTAAGAAGACATTTATTGGAAATTTAACATTACTTTAAAAGCCAGTAAGGCCTCTAATGATGTTTTTATTATTGATTTAACATTTCTCAATGAAAGATAAATTAAATTTGAAGAGAAAAATTTTCGCCTAGACCGGGACTCGAACCCGGGACCCTTGGCTTTCCGGGCCAAGTGCTCTACCAACTGAGCTACCGAGGCGAGTTACGATCTAGACGCAAATTTTTTCTCTTATATACGTTGTAATTCCCTATCGTAACTCGCCTCGGTAGCTCAGTTGGTAGAGCACTTGGCCCGGAAAGCCAAGGGTCCCGGGTTCGAGTCCCGGTCTAGGCGAAAATTTTTCTCTTCAAATTTAATTTATCTTTCATTGAGAAATGTTAAATTAATAATAAAAACATCATTAGAGGCCTTACTGGCTTTTAAAGTAATGTTAAATTTCCAATAAATGTCTTCTTAACTAAGAAGCCGCCATTTGCAAAGATAGAAACAATGGTTTCAAAAGCATTTGGCGATAGGGAATTACAACGTATATAAGAGAAAAATTTGCGTCTAGATCGTAACTCGCCTCGGTAGCTCAGTTGGTAGAGCACTTGGCCCGGAAAGCCAAGGGTCCCGGGTTCGAGTCCCGGTCTAGGCGAAAATTTTTCTCTTCAAATTTAATTTATCTTTCATTGAGAAATGTTAAATTAATAATAAAAACATCATTAGAGGCCTTACTGGCTTTTAAAGTAATGTTAAATTTCCAATAAATGTCTTCTTAACTAAGAAGCCGCCATTTGCAAAGATAGAAACAATGGTTTCAAAAGCATTGGCGATAGGGAATTACAACGTATATAAGAGAAAAATTTGCGTCTAGATCGTAACTCGCTTCGGTAGCTCAGTTGGTAGAGCACTTGGCCCGGAAAGCCAAGGGTCCCGGGTTCGAGTCCCGGTCTAGGCGAAAAATTTTCTCTTCAAATTTAATAAATAAAGAAACCTCATAGTGTTATTTCCTACCTCATAACTTAAGTCATAGGAAAGCAAGAAAAACGAAAACAACTGAAACAAGATGGCAGCTTTAAAATCATCCAACATTTTAACAAACATTTTTCGGAAACAAAAATGGAAATTAAAATATACATAAAATTAAAAGAACTCAGAAACAAAAGAGCTGCAGATATGAAATTCATCAACAAATGTTTAGAAATGAATATCACCCAAAATTTGTCTGGAAAATTGTTAAACACAACAATAACCAACACCAAAAAATTTTAGAAAAGAAAACTCTTAATTTAGAAAAAATCAAATATTATACAACAATAAGCAAAATAGATGTTGAACTGTACTTTTTACATTTAAAATTAACCAACAATTTAGGCCAAACAGTTTGGGATAACTTGGAAAAAACTTCTATAACCAACTTAACCTCAACATGATGAAGAAAATAGATGTACAAAGGAAAAAAATTATTCAATTAAAACCGGAATTAAATAGAGTGAAGAACAATAAAAATACAAGAAATAAAACCATTAATTTAGGGGAGGATAAGAAACTGAGAAGAATGTAATTAACCTATCATCGGAAAACTGTACAAAAGAGGAAATATCTATTTTGGACAAGGGATTGAAAACGTGCATTAGTTACTCTAACAATTTAGAAGATTACATAGCGGATGTTGAAATTACTATCGATGATATGAATTATGAAGAACAAACAATCAGAACACCCAAAAGCATCAAAATTATCGAATGTCACAAAATGATAAAACAGTTATCCCGTCTACAAAAAAAAGTTGTACTTCAATGGATTCCGGCCCATTGTGGAGTGACAGGCAATGAAATAGCCGATTTTCTAGCCAAGAAGGGTAGCAAAATTGTTTCAAACCCAACTTCTGCTCCAGTTTCCTTTCACTCTATCAAAAGAATTATCTCAAATAAATATATCAATAAACTTAGAGAAGAATACACCACCAAAACATCTGGAAAGGAATGGGAAAATCTACAAACTTATGGCATTACTACATTACAAAGAAAATCCGCAGTAGCAACATTCAGACTGCTAACGGGACATGACTGCTTGAATAAACACCTACACAGAATTGGCATAACAGATTCACCTAAATGCCCTTTTTGCAATTTAAATGAAGATATGGAAAGAAACCATCTCCTCCGTTGTCCAGCTTTTGTAGAAGAGACCAGCCTTTCTGCTAAATATTGGAGTGCAAGAGAGCGAATGATTTCATTATCAAGTGCTCGACATTAGATACCAACCAACCAACCACAATCAGAAAAGAATGTGAGGAAGTTATTGAAAAAATTCAAAACACAAATATAGCAAACCAATGCAAAACAAACATGAAGAAAGTCAAAAACATTAACAATAAAAATGTTGTTTTTTCAAAATCAGACAAAGGGAATACTTTAGTCATTTTGGATAAAGAAGATTATAATGATAGGATGAAGAATTTATTAAGGGGAGAAGAATATTAAGAAATAAAAACAAATCCACTTGTAAAAACAATTAAGGAAGTTGAAACCAGTCTGAAATCAATTAAAAAAATTATGACACAAAAGGAGAAGTTTAAATTGAAAATATCAAATCCCAATATTCATGGTCTTCCTAAAATCCATAAAGACGGAAAGAATATGAGACCTATCAACAACAATATCAACTCACCGACATATATTATATCAAAATGGTTAAGCAATAAATTCAAAAGTATGGAAAAATTTTAAAATTTAGCAGTAGAAAATTCTTACCAACAAGTGGAAAAATTAGAAAATGTAGAAATAGAACCGTCAGAAATATTGGTCTCATTTGACATCGCTTCATTGTTCACAAATATCCCGACGGACAAAACTTTGAAAATTTTAGAAAAATGCCTGAAAGAAAACAAAGTAGATGATGATAGCGTTAAAGAATACAAATTATGCGTAAATCAAATGTTTTTCACTTTTAGAGGAAAGTACTTTAGACAAAGATCAGACTTGCAATGGGAAATCCATTATCACCATTCTTTATGGGGAACTTTGAATGTCAAGTAACCAAAGCATACCCTTTGATGTTTAAATTTTGGAGAAGATATGTAGATGATATCATAGCAATAGTAAAACAGAAACAATTAGAAGATGCCATTAAACTGTTAAGTATTCAAAATAAAACAATTAAATTTACAATGGAAGTAGAAAATAATCAGGAAATACCATTTTTAGACCTTAAATTGATCAGGAATGAAGAAAAAAAAGAAAATAGAATTTGGAATCTACAGGAAAGAAACTCACATTGATAATTATATAAAAGCAAATGGATTTAACCATTTTTCACACAAACAGGCAGTATTTAACAGTTTAACACACAGACTTGTGAACTATGATGATCTTGAAGAAGATTTTCAGGCTGTAGGCCATGGCCGTGGTTGTGAGGCTCATGACCACAGCCTACAGCCCAAAAATCTTCAAGATCATCATAGCAACTCCGGCCATGAAAGTCTACGTGAAGACTTGTGAACGTTCCCATAAGCAAAGAAAATTTCAATAAAGAGAAAAAACACATTATAAAAATTGCAAAGGATAATGGATTTGAAGAAAATATGATACACAAGAAAATAAATAATTTCAAGGAACAAAAAATGATTAAAGAAAGTACTCTTCAGACAGATAAATTCAGGAAATTCACATACCACCCGTTTGTATTTAACAAGTTTAAAAAATCTTCAAGAAATTCAACATTAAATTAGCACCAAAAAACAATTACAGTTTAGGTAATTTAATAAAAACCAACAAGAATGAAAAGATTGTAGACCGCCAAAAATCAGGAATTTATCAAATTAATTATAAAGATTGTGAAAGGATATACATAGGAAAAACAAAAAGGAATTTAAATACAAGACTAAAGGAACACCTCAGAAATGTTAAAAATGGAGAAACACAAAAATCTGCAATAGCTGCACTTGCCTGGTCAGAAAAACACAGAATAGAAACCAAAACAAAATTACTTAAACAATTGGAAAAACCGAAGTAACTCACAATTTGGGGAAAAAATTTACATATGCAAGAATAAAAACATAACTATAAATTTTGAAATGACCGGTGATAAGGAGAGGGGATTGATTAGGAAGTTTGTCGGTCAGCCATAAGATGGCGCGGAGGTCAGTATGCAGGAGAGGATACCGTTGGACATGAGTTGTGAACGCGATACAGCATTGAGAATGTCACAATGCAGTGATGAAACCGGGTCTGCAAGAGAGTTAAGTGTGAGGTGTGTCAAAAACAACTCGACATAAATAAAGAAACATCATAGTGTTATTTCCTACCTACATAACTTAAAAAAAAACAATAATTTGTGTTCGTTAGTTTACTTATTTCTATCATAGTAATAGCTTTAGCTTCTCAATATTAATTTAATTGTCTTTAATATTTCAAATGTAAATGCTTTCCAAAAATTTGTAACAATATACAGAAAGCAGTTATAATAATGAATGGGATGTGCGCGTTTGTGCAAAGATTGGTTTAGATCTTTCTGCTATATTCAGCAAGTGATTTCACTCTTTATGCATTTGGTTAAGTGGTACCTATGGCACTCTTTGCCACAAAGTTGACAAATACACTTATCGTTCTGTGTGTGAAATGACTTTATTATACACATTCTGTGGTGTAATCCATGTATCGCAAAACATATCACCATATGTCTAAGGTTATAGTTTTTTCTTTGTTAATGGCAAAGTCATTTTGTTTAGCCCATTTCTGTAATTTATTAAATGCTAGTTGCAGTTCTTTGTTGTTTGATCCAATATCCATATCATCCGCATCATATATATATATATATATATATATATATATATATATGGGGCACGCCGTAGCATAGTGGTTAAGGCACTGAGCTACAAGCCGGAGGGTCGAGGGTTCAAGTCCCGTTGGGGTCAGGATTTTTAAACTGACCCAAACCCTCTGGCGGCACTATGGCCCTGGGGTCGACTCAGCCTCTAACGGAAATGAGTACCAGACGTTTGTTCTGGGGGTAAAGACGGCCGTCACGCAGGGCTGACAACCCGGCTGACATAAAGTGCCGATTGTCTAGAAAAAGTGGGAGCCTTAACCTCCTACTACCCCAAGGGCCTCCGGGCCTGTTGTGGGTTCACTTTACTTATATATATATATATATATATATTTATTATTATTTGTGTGTTGTCCGTTATGATTGCTTCACTATGTCTGATGTAGTCACATTGAAGAGCAGTGGGCTTTTCGGGTTCCTCTGTAAGACCCCATTAGTTTGCGTTATGCCATCTGATATACTGGTTCCCTTGTCTAATTATGGTTAATGTTGTTCTTCCCTATATTTTTTCTTCCATTTTTGTGATCAGTAATTATTTATATTATAAGAAATAATATTATAGCATTATATATATGAAATCTCTCCAGATTCTTTTGTAAGTTCTTAAATAATATTTAAATAATTTATGAAACTCTCTTTGGATATTTTATATTATATAAATATCCGGTTTGACAGTTGCCTTAGTAAAATAAATCTTCTATAGTTTTTGCATTCTTTCTTGTTTCCTTTTTAAATATAGGAACAATGATATTTCTAGTAATGTCCACCGCTGTGGTCTCGGGGTAGCGCGTTGCCTTGTCACGCAGCGGGCCCGGGTCCCAGTCGGGACAGTTTTTTCTGGGTGAGGTTTTTATCGGGGTTTTTCCTCACCTGTAAGACAAATGTCAGGAAAAACTTTAAGGCCCAAACGGTCCCCGAAATCATATGGCCATCACAATCATCATCATTCATATTCATCTTAGGTTAAGCTTAGGATTAGGGACTCTCCTGGCGCACCACTATCATCATCATCACCCATCATATCATCGGGGCAACATAACCCCGCCTTCCAGGCGCCCCAACCTCAGAAGTGGGTTACAAGTTCGCCATGCCAGGAGAGAAACCAGGAATGTCCAAAGACAACCTGGGGCATTTGAAAAAAATTTTCTAGTAACCGTTAATTTAACTGATTGATAATTTAAAGTGTTATGAGATATTTTGGATTGGATTTATGTGCACTTTTTTGCCAGGAGTCGGCATTTTCGTTTCCATGTAGCGCAACAATATGCTAGTACACGTTAAAGTATAATGTTTTAATGGAGTGATCTTACTGCCCATAATGAAACTTATTCCTGTTTTTGGTATAATAAACTTAATTTGTTTTGTCAGGGTATTGGCGAAACGGCCCAAACAATTGTTCGTGTAGCTAGTGAAGAGCACGAACAAAAAGGAGTGTCTGGAGCATTTGGTGGTGTCTTACGGCAGATTCCAGGAACTGTCGTAAAGCCCATCATTATTGCTACAGAAGCAACTTCTAATGTTTTGGGTGGAATGCGGAGCCAGCTAGTACCTGACGCTAGACGAGAAGCTGATGAAAATGGCGCAATGAAGATTAAATGGTCTACAAATTCAGTGTGTTCCAGAAAGAATCTTCATTTTAGCTCTATTTTATAATTTTTTATGTTAATTTTATGTCAATTTTTAAATAATTTTATTTTAGACTGAATACATTTCCATAATATTTGTGTGATTTCTAGCTTTAGTTTTGTGCTATTTCTTTATTTTTAACAAAATGTTATACACTTTTTTGTATAGTTATTGCATTATTCGTAAATATTATGTGCATAACAACACTTTATACCTTCAAATAGAGACCTAAATCACTTTAACAGAATTTAATTTTAATACTTGAAATTCTCTCTAGAAGAAATCTCCATTCAGAAATAGTATGTTTATTTTATTAAGTAGATGAAAACAAACATTTGAATCAACATATATGTTAGCATTTTTTAAACTCTCAAATAAAATTGCATACTTGCCATGTATCAATGTCCAAGAATAATAAGCAAAATTAGGACAAATTTGTTTTGTAATAAAATTAAATAATTATATCATATTATAAATCATACTTGTATGATAATTTATTTATTTAATTGATATTTGTTTAATAGTTATTAGCATAATTATTATTACTCTAAATTTAGAGTTGATTTTTTGAAGAATTAATAATTATTCTAGTTTATGCTTTTAATTATAGTTATTATCTGTGTTTAGTTTGATCATTAATATTTCAAACAATTTCCTCTTTAATGTCAGTTTCAAATTACACCAAGTGATTTTTTATTTACAATTTGCTATTAATTGCTACAATTATTTCTTGAAATTGTTTTATTTAAATTTTCACTTTGGATATGTATAAAATAAAGTGATCCCACTCTAGGCCTTGGGATATTGGGAGGTTAAGGCTCCTACCTTTCTAGATAATCAGCATGAGATGTCAGCTGAGTGGTCAGCCCTGTGTGATGGCCACCTTCATACTCAGAACAAGTCTGGTACTCATTTACAACTGAGTCAACCCCACAGTTGAGGTACTACAGGAAGCTTCAGGCCAGTTTTAAAATCTGGCACCATCGGGACTCAAACCCTACGCTTCCAGCTTGTAGCATATGCCTTAACCAACTATGCTTACAGCATGCCCCTTATATATTTGTAGCTGGAAGTTGTAAACCAGCTGTGTGTCATTTTCATGAAATTTTAGTTTTGTCCTTCAAAATAATCTATGAACAAGAAAAAATATACTGTATCCCAATATCATCTAAGCACCTGGTCTGTGATATATTGTTATTCCGGTTCAAAGATAGTGCTGCATATATGTCCTGCACAAAAATGTCAAGTTTTCCTGCAATCACTTTGTATGATTTAGGCACTCGAATGCTGCATTTCAGGATTGAATGTTTTCATAAATTTAGATTTTCTTCATATATAAATATAAACTTTTATATTATGCTTAAATTTGATGAAAAAAATTCATTTGAGATTGGAATGGAGGAGCAACAAAGGATAAAAAAAATGAAATCCATAAATTAATTGCCACAGTAAAAAGAAAATAACATTTGACTTTTTATGAAATAATCATGTTCTTTTCTTACTACATAATCCCCTGTTTCTTGTTTAAAATGAAAGGTTTGATAATGCAGAAAACCAGGGCATTGTTGATCTGGTGTTAGGATGCCATTACTTGCCACCTGGATATGTAGCTGTTGTTTTCTTTGTGTTTCATAACAGCATTAAGAAGTCAATGACTATTCTCACTTTTTTTTATCAAAGTGCTGTCTTAGATAAATAACATAGCCCTCAAAGAATCTTTTTCAAGATAGGAATATAATACATTTGTTTACTTCTAGTTCCCAATGCTGATGTAAAAACTTTATAAGTTATGCAAGATAAGTCCTAAAAGAGTTCTAGAAGTAGTTATTCTGATCAACATAACATCAGTCGACGAGAAAGTACTGAAGATGAAGCCGCTAAGGCTTTGAAACCGTGTTCTACTTAAAAGACTGGATATGAGGTGAAGTATGAATCATTTTTAATTTAATCCTAAAAGAGTACACTGCACACATTTAGGTAAGTTAAAAAGAGTGACTCCATTTAAAAAGGTCTATTATGCAGAAACTGCATAAATAAGCAAATTCCTCAACAAGTTAAATTTATGGTCTGATTTTGCTGGTTTACAGAATATATTTGAATAGTTGCCCTGAAAGCAGTTCTAACCCATAAACTAAAAAAGAGGCTATTGCCTTTATTATGTCATATATATTTTAACCTCTTATCCTATTGAAACATATACAGCCAATTCGGAAAGAATTGACAATGATGCTTAAAGGCATTGAAACTCATGAGTCTTCGAAAAAGTTACAAATATGAGGTTAGTAGTGCATATCTAACTCATATTATCTAACTAAACCTCATAGTGTTATTTCCTTGAAATATTAAATGAGAACGATTGTTAATTTAGATGCTTGCCAAGATGATAGTTTTAATAAAATTTAAAGCACTGTATTGTAATTGTACTAATTTTCTTATTAATAAATGAATTGGAGAAAATGTTTTAACATCTCACCTCACAAAGTTGTGTGTCTTCACGATACCGGTTTCAAAAGTATAGTATTACTTTCATCTTCAGTCAAATTCAAGTTGGAATTTGACTGAAGATGGAAGTAATACTATACTTTTAAAACCAATATCATAAATACACGCAACTTTGTGAGGTGAGATGTTAAAACATTTAGTAATATAAATACCTCATAGTGTTTCCTCCCTTTGTAATTTTATTTTAAAAAATTTTCTTTCACATAATTTCAAAATACAAAGTTATCCCGCTACAGGCCATGGGGTAATAGGAGGTTAAGGCTCCCACTTTTTTTAGACAATCGGCACTTGATGTCAGGCAGGTTGTCATGCTACACTGTTGATACTGTTATATTTTATCTTGCCCTACATATAACACATTGAGAAAATTATATTTATAAGGATGCTTGCCATCAGCTGATAACATTTATTTTAATGATTCAGTAATTAACAAAAAATATTCTATGTGACAAATTTAATTTTACTGCTGTTTTCATTTTCACATAATGAAATTCATCTATTCCTTCATTATGCAACGAGTCAGGAAGCGTGTTTTCCGTAAAATAAGTCATCTCCTGATATAAGCCACACCTTTAAAAATTTGATGGGAAAAGGAAGTTTGGGATGAAAATAAACTGCACTCAGACTGAAGGAACAAAAAATACCATAAACGTTACTTAAAACTACAAGTTTGAAGCTAGGCTGAATTCCTAGATTTATTGACGCTTTTTGCTCCTAATGATCATTCATATAGGCATAAATCAGGTTTTCTTAAAAGTTAATAAAAATTTTAATGGCAAGTAACACTATGAGGCAAAATATCTATATTACATAATTGAATTGTTCTCTAATGTCAGTATTGCGACATTAGAGAACAATTACAAATATATGAATTAGCAAATAAATTGACTGACAACAATTTAAAATGGTTTCAACATATAAATAGAATGGAGACATCTCATCTATCAAAAGAGGCTTTACAATAAAATCCAAGCGGTAAACATTCTGTTGGATGCCCCATTACTAGATGGAGGGATATGATTTGGGTCGGCACAAGGCTTACAGCCTAACCTTGAAGTTGAAGAATAAGAAGATAATTGAATTGGAATCTTTTTTACACCTTACCTCATAAAATATGTATTATTTCTCGCCTTGACTAGTTTCAAAAGAAATTGTCTCCATCAAATTGACTTTGCAATTGAGTCACTAACACCATCATGCCACCTGGTGCAGGTTAAATGAACTTTGAGATCAAATCTTGCTCTCTAGGAACTTCAAAATTTGTGGACCTATATTTGTTCTTCTGGACATATATCTTGTCCCCAAAACTGTAAGTTGAATTTTGAAGTTCCCAGTGTGCAAGATTTGATATCAAAGTAACCAGGTGACAGGAGGAATGCTGGTGTTAATGTCTGAATTTCAAAGGATCAGAGTGTAGCTGATGATGGATACAAATGACTTAAAAATCAGTCAGGTGAAAAGTATATATTTTTATGAGGTGAGATGTAAAAAAAATTAAATTAAATTATGCAATATTTTTACCGAACAAAACTGAATTAGAAGCTAATGAAACAATACAGTGCCTAGACATTTTTAATACTAAAATACCGAAAGTTAGATGTTAAAATGACATCAGGTTCGGTTACAAATTCTAGCTGTATTGTTGCAAATTAGCATAATTATTAATAGCAAAGTTATATAAAAAAGTCAAAATAACTCATAAGTCATAAACTGATTTTTTGTAATTGAAATTTGAAATGAAAGGGCAGCTTATTTTCATGCTAATGTGGTATATTATTGCAATAACTTTATTTGAGGAAAAGAACTGATTCTAATTTGATTCATGAATGTCAGAAATACGTGTATCCTTAATTAAATATGTGAGAATTTACATTCCAGGTGACTTAGGTGACAAATGCATGACTATGAACTAAAATATAAGGGTTTGGTTCTGAATAGAGGATGAGTAGAGGTTTTTATTCACTCATTCTTTTTAAGGGGTTCTCATGTCTTTTAAAATGAATACTGGTAATTTAATATGAAAATACAATAGGAAGTAACATTATGAGGTTCTTCATAATAAATAAGTTGAGTCTGTTATCTTATATCTTATTTGTTTCTTTCAGAACTTGTTTCAGAACATGACTGCTCTATCTTCAGAAAATAGAGCATAGATGTTCTGAAACAAGTCCTAAAAGAAACCACTAATTTGATGTAAGATGACAATAGACTCAACTTATTTCTTTAGTGGTAATTAACTGCTTGTGTTTTCGACTGAGAATGTTAAGATGACCCTATATCTTCATAGCCTTTTTCTAAGAATTTATGGATTTTGACATTTAATTTAAACAATTTTTTTTGTTAAATAAATTTGTTTTGCTAAATTCTGTATATTTTCTTAGTTTTCCTACAGTTATAACTATTTATATTATTTTTGGTCTGGACATCTTACCTCAATATTAATGTTGATTTGTTCTTGGACATGTTTCAAAACAATTCTGTTTTATTGTCAGCTTTCCCAGACGATAAAACAGAATTGTTTTGAAACATGTCCAAGAACAAATCAACATTAATATTGATGTAAGATGTCCAGACCAAAAATAATATAATTAAAATAACCTCAAAATATAGCTTCCTAAAATTAAATATTAGTTATAACTACATTCAATACTTTTAAAAGTCTTGTTAATGTGATATTTATGTATGTGTTTGTTTTAAAAATATATTATTTTTCTTCTGGAACACACTTTTATTAATTATTACTAGGTTAGGATTTTTATGTACTAACTAAAGTTAAGATTGCAACATAGTATAATGAGAAGTTAGACTTATGACTCTCTTTTGTTTTGGTTTCACATACAAACAGTTGAATAGTATAATGACAAGTAAGACTTTTGACTTTCTTTTATCTTGGCTTTACACACAAACAGTTGAATAATATATACTAACTGCATTGCAATCTTATATTTTATTACATAAAAATCCTAACCCTACTTATTACATAGTAATTGTGCTTCTTTATTGGAAGTCCCAATATGAAGGATGGTGTTATATTCTCCCTTATTTTCATAAACTCTGGTCTAATGCAAATTTTAGCTAAGTAATTTGATACAAGCCGTATCCAAACACTTATTAGATTCTCATACATGTACTGTATATTGTATATTATTGTTAGCCTCTTTGGTTAAGTTTAATATGTACTTTAAAATTAAAATTCATAAATCACACTTCAATTGAACTAACAAACAAAATTAAAACCTAACTAGAAAAACTAAATTTAACATACATGGTAACACTTTCTATCCTTTAATAGATCTTCACATTGCCAAAAAAAAGGGATTGGAGCTATAAATTATATACAGTAAAACTTGTTTAATCCAGAACGTGAATAACGCAGATATATGTCCGATGTGAACAAATTTATTGGTCCCGGCTAAATTATAGTAATTTTACATAAATTTATTTTGCATAAAATAGAATCTTTTATGATAAACGGTACGAAAATGAACTGTCTTTTATTTGCAGATGACCAGATCATTGTAGCTTCCTCAGAAAATCAACTACAAAGATCAGTTTATAAATTATGGAAACTAATAAACGATTATAATTTAAAGATATCATCAGAGAAAACAAAGTCAATGGCATTTATTGGAACTCAGCATAAATGGACAAAAATTGTAATTGGAGCAAACATAATTGAACAAGTAACTTGTTTCAATTATCTGGGATGCGTGATATCGTACCAGCAAAATTCGGACATGGAGAAGAAATTGGGGGAATTTCAACAGATATGTGGTTCAATAAGAAGATATTTGAGAAATAAGACCACAAGGGAAACTCAATTAAAATTTTACAAAACAGTAGCCGTTCCAACATTAACATAAGGGTTTGAGACTTGGCCTTTAACAATCTCTGATAAAAATAAAATGAGACAATAGAAATGAGATTTCTCAGATCAGTTGCAGGTGTATCTCTAAGAGATCAAAAGAGAAGTCAAGATATCAGAGATTAATTACAAATATATAATATAAATGAGAGAATACACAGAAATAAACATAATTGGTTTGAACATATACAAAGAATGCCAAATAATCGTTTATCAAAGCAGCTCCTTCATTATAGGCCTCTAGGCCAAAGAAATGTAGGAAGACCAAAACATCGTCGGAAAGATGACCTGCACCTGCAGCATATAGTGCACTTGGGAGCAAAATGAGCCAACAGGCCCATACCTTGAGGAGGATGATGATGATAAAATAGAATCTGTCCAATGCGGAAACGGAAGGATATTTCTACTCAATTCATGAAAAAAAAATTCACTGCATACCCATTATGTGAAATACAGATACCTGTTTTACAAATACCATTACACTGTAAAATCTTAAATAAATTTAAGTTCTGAGACCGATTTTTCACAGGTAGTGTTCTGAATTTACGGAATAAAGATGGCTAAAACGTAGGCATCATTGTCATTAAATGAAAAAGCTAAAGTGATTGAAGAAAAATCTCAAATTTCTGGACCATTGCTCCAAAGTCAAGCTCTAGCTTTTGTAAAATCCCTAGGGAATAATGATTTCAAGGCATCTTTAGGTTGGCTGGACAGTTTTAAAAGACGACACAATGTAGTGTGGAATGAAATTTGGGGGGGGGATCAAAGGATGTGGACGTAAGTGTAGTTAGTGAGCGGAAACCGAAACTGCATACTTTAATTTCAGGATACGCGCTTAAGAGACATTAACGCTGATGAAATAACTGTTTTTTTGTGCGTTACCATCGAAGTCGCTTATACATACTACACTTCACTTTTCAAAGGCAGCGGAACTACAATTAATCCAAAGTACGCAAAATACATATTATGGTAGTCTATAATCTAAGATTATTAATACATTTTAGTTTTTATTATAATGTGGAATTTTGTCCAATGTGGAAAAAAAAAATTGGTCCCATGCGATTCTGCTTTGAGCAAGTTTACTATTTAATGACATGCTTATAGTTTTTTTTTTCTTTCTAAATTTGCATTTTCTAATTAATTGTTGAATATGCTAAAATGTGTATATTTGTAATAATATCTACTTATTGTCTTAGTTCCTTTACTACCATGACTGTTAGAGTAATAGAGAAACATTGAATTATTTGTAATTTAATTATCAGAACAAACTATAACATAACAATTAGTATGGTAGTTACATTATTTTACCAGCTTAAGTAATATTAATGACTCTTGAATTGAAATGGATAAGGTTTCTCAATAGACAGATTGAAAGGAGCAAATGTTTAATGTCAGATTCTATAGCAATTTTGCAGTTACAAATGAAAAAAAGTTTATTTTGTAATTCAAATGACAATCTACAGTAATTTGAAGAAATAATATTTAAAAATTCATAAATTATTGTACAGTATGTGAATAATCTGAGGAATGTATAGTTAGTTAGGTTTTTTTTTCTTGTTTGAAGAAAGTACATAATATAGCCCTACCTAAAAATTGAATGTATAGTTGAGATAGAAATAATTTTAAAAAGCCTATTAACAAAAGGTAATATTGGAAGATAACTATGAATTATGGGGCAACAGGATAGTAAAACATGTGGGAATGCATTAAAAACTAAAAGAATGACTTATATCTTATACTTGACCATTTTATGTGACATATGTTTTTGTTAAGTATTATTGTGAATTATAACATATGCGGGAAAATTCACATGAAGTGTATGACTGGAATAAAAAACATGGTCATAAGAGATGCAACCGATGTTTACCAAGAGGTATTGATATAGTTAGTAAGTTGCTTTATATTCCAAGATTCATAGGCTATCATTTGTGCTAGAATAGCAAAAAAAAAAAACATAGGCCTACATACTTTAATGCCATATTTTTTTTTAATTAACTGGATAACTTTCTATTTCATAGTGCAGATAAAGTGGTGCCTTGGTTCTATAGTATTCACAGCTCTGCATCATTCTATCAACTTTAGTATCATCTTCAAACTAGAATAAATTGTGATTAATATTATTTGCCATCAATGGTGCAATGATTGTTGTAACTTGAACTTGCCTTCCCTTTGGAAAACAGTCCATTCATTTCAGTCCCCTGTCTTATCTCTCTGTTTCTTATGCCTGCATTGCTTAAAACTGCCTGGACATTATCAATCCAAATTAATCTAGGTCTACCAAATTTGCTTTTACCGTCTAAACAATACTAGAGTGTCAATCTAGGTAGAATGAGAGATTCAGTCTATTAACATGTCTCTGTCAAACTATTCATCTTACTTTGAAATTAATATAATTATCCTTGTATAAATGAATCACAGTGCATCCAATTCACACTAGAATCAAAATTGTTTATGAGGAGCTTTGTTGCAAATCATATTATGTCCAAAAAGTAAATTTTACAGGAAAGACAAAAATGAACTGCTCACAAACAATGAGAGCTATTCAAAAAAGGAGAATGCTGAATGATGGATTTTATATCCTGAATCCAATTATATAGAGAATGAAACCACTTTAAAGTTAGGTTACTCAATATTAGGGTAAAAGTTTTGGACTTAATATGGTTTGGTTCTTTCGTAATTAAAATCATTGCTTTAAGCACAATAATTAATACAATCGACCTTCTGAAAGGAGGACACGATAAGAGAATGATGATGACAATAGTTAAATGACTGCATACAAAGTTTTGGAAGAAGAAAAATCACTCCATGAACTATTACTACTATTAGAATTAGAAATTCTGCTTTGCAACTATAATTTGTCAATGAACTTGTTGTATATACCATACATACCTTATGACAAGAGCCGTCAAAGTACAAGAACCATCTCAGCAAGGAGTCAACATTTTACTTAAAATGTTCATTGTATGAATCAACAATATACAGAAGTCCTAGTGATATTTCTATTCAAACTTCAACTTGAAAAATGTAATATCACAGTATAATTAATACAATATGATCTACATAATGTAAAATGAAAGATTCTAATATAATCTATACATAGCATATTCATAGAGGAATCAGTATCCGTTACAATCTGCTCAACCACTCTCTTCATCCATACAACCAGAATCATTGTTTTTCCTGCTAGAGAAAGCTGGAATGACTAGAGCACTAGTAAAGTTACTTTATTTCCATTTTTCCATCCCTCATCAAACCTCTTTTCTAGCAGATTTAACTCATCTTTTGGCATCTGACTCTGCTGGAGGATGGAAGAATTAATGGTTCAGGAATAAACCATTTTGATTTTCCTTTTTCAGAAATCTGAATCAAGGTGGATGTTTTGAAAAGATCATCTGCATGAAATGTGAGATACGGTGTTTTTTTTTTTTTGTTTTTCAAGAACCCAAACACACTATCTGCCGGCAGGAATGAATGCCCTCTTACTGGTAAGGAGGGTGTTAGTCTTTAAGGTTGCAAGGACCTTTGTGGAGGAGATTAAATTCCAAGGCATCCATGACATGCATGTTTGATTATGTCCTACACAGTCATCAGCAAAATTCCATAAATACTGCACTTTGGGGAATTCATTGTTTTTATAGAAAATTGCAGGGGGGATGATGCTATTTCAGTAGAACCCTTATAAGCTTCACCATCAGTCCACACACAAAAATGTGATCTTTTTGTTATCATAGTACGAATTATAAAGAGCTTGTATCGAAACTGTCTTGAATAATATGCCTCATTTAAGGATAATTTTGGCAAAGGCTGCACTTGCCGCAGGTCAATACATAGCAGAACTTGATGGACGTTCTTTCATTGTTATATGAGGGTGGATCAAATATAAACCGGAATTTGTATCTGGATGGTCTGGTAGCAAACTGCAAAAGTTGCGGTTTGGAGGGGAAGTTGGTGGGGGTGTCTGGAGTAGGGGTCTTGATGTGTCGCACTCCGAAGAGCGGCTGCTTGCTTCAGTATGCCATGAGCGAGCAAGAGGTACACACGTCTGTTGCACAACGCATTATTATTAAGTTTTTGGCGAAAGAAGGCACTAAACCTTCTGAAATTTTGAGAAGGCTTCATGCGCAGTTCGGGGAAGCAACCCTTTTGAAGATGCAGGTGTATGATTGGCGCAAAAAAATTTTAGCAGGCCGGGATTCAGTGCAAAATGAGCCCCTCCAAAGACGGCAACGAACAAGCATCACTGCAGGCAACATTCGTGCTGTACGGGACCGTATTGAGGAGGATCAGCACATAACAATTCCTGAAATTTCTTCACACGTTGGAATAAGCCTCGGAAGTGTTCAAGCCATCATCAGTGATGAACTCAAATTCCGAAAATTGTCTGCCAGGTGGGTTCCTCGACTCCTCAGCCAGGAACAAAAAAATGTACGAAAAACTGACGAAAATGCATTGGACACCTCTGGAACATCATCCTTACAGTCCAGATTTGTCATCCTGTGACTACCATTTATTTGGGCCACTGAAAGAAGACCTGGGAGGAAGGCAGTTTGGTGACAATGCAGCGGTAGAGGAGTTCGTACGCAACTGACTGACTACACGTCATCCCTCATTCTTCAAGGACGTCAAAAAGTTGCCAACTTGATGGCAAAAGTGTGTTGGAAATGCAGGAGATTATGTAGAAAAATGGTTGGTTGGTTGGTATCTAATGTCGACCACTTGATAATGAAATCATTCGCTCTCTTGCACTCCAATATTTAGCAGAAAGGCTGGTCTCTTCTACAAAAGCTGGACAACGGAGGAGATGGTTTCTTTCCATATCTTCATTCAATTGCAAAAAGGGCATTTAGGTGAGTCTGTTATGCCAAGTCTGTGTAGGTGTTTATTCAAGCAGTCATGTCCCGTTAGCAGTCTGAATGTTGCTACTGCAGATTTCTTTGTAATGTAGTATGTCATAAGCTTGTAGATTTTCCCATTCCTTTCCAGATGTTTTGGTGGTGTATTCTTCTTTAAGTTTATTGATGTATTTATTTGAGATAATTCTTTTGATAGAGTGAAAGGAAACTGGAGTAGAAGTTGGGTTTGAAACAATTTTGCTACCCTTCTTGGCCAGAAAATCGGCTATTTCATTGCCTGTCACTCCACAATGGGCCGGAATCCATTGAAGTACAACTTTTTTATGTAGACGGGATAACTGTTTTATCATTTTGTGACATTCGATAATTTTGATGCTTTTGGGTGTTGTGTCTCGTGTTATAGCGAGAATGGCTGCTTTGGAGTCACATAGAATTACAACTTTTGTAAATTTTTGGTTGTGATATAAAAGATTTTGTAAACTTAAGAAAATTGCTAGAATTTCGCCATCAAAGTTTGTTGAATTTGTGTTTAGTTTACGATAAAAGGAAAAAAGTGGACATACTGCACCAGCACCAGTGCCACCGTCATTTGGTAGGCTGGAGCCATCTGTAAAAATATGTATCCATTCAGGAGCTGGGTATCTTAGATTTATTATTTCCAGTGACATTTGTTTTAATATATATGGAGGAGTTTCAGATTTCTTGATGTCTTCTGTTAAATGAAGGTTATATTCAATTTCCAAAATTTCTAGAGGGTTGTTTCTCATCTGCATATTTTCTTTTGAATGTGGAAGTTGCAATTTCTGTTTGATTTCTTGTACTATGCTTAAGAAGCTTTGCTGAGATTTTAAACATACTTGTGGTTTTCTTTGGTACAGTTATTATGGGGTGCCTTAAAAATTTTTCATACTGTGTGATTGCTGTTTTTCTCAATTTCAAATGTTATGTTTGGGTTATTGTTAAGATTTGCATGGCAGTGATTGGTGTTGTTTTTAACGGCTCCTGTTATCAGGCGGAGGATTTGGTTCTGCAATTTATTAAGTTTTTCCACTTTAGTAGTTACGGGGCACGCCGTAGCGTAGTGGTTAAGGCACTGAGCTACAAGCCGGAGGGTCGAGGGTTCAAGTCCGTTGGGGTCAGGATTTTTAAACTGACCAAAACCCTCTGGCGGCACTATGGCCCTGGGGTCGACTCAGCCTCTAACTGAAATGAGTACCAGACGCTTGTTCTGGGGTAAAGGCGGCCGTCATGCAGGGCTGACAAGCTGGCTGACACAAAGTGTCGATTGTCTAGAAAAAGTGGGAGCCTTAACCTCCTACTACCCCAAGGGCCTCCTGAGGCCTGTTGTGGGATCACTTTACTTTACTTTAGTAGTTACTAGGATTTCTTCACAATAATGAAGTACAGGTTTTATGTACATTTGGTAGAAGGTGTTTAGGGTTTGTGTGTTGCAAACCCCACTTTTTCCCTGCTAATCGTTTTAATAATGGTAACCTTGTTTCTATCTTTGTACATATATTCTCTATGTGTTTCTTCCATGTTAATTTTGTGTCCAGAGTTATTCCTAAATACTTTGCTTCATGTGTTTGAGTTAATAATTCATCCTCCAATTTCAGAGTGATGGGTAGTGGTTTCTTTCTTAATGTAAATAGTTGATAATTTGTCTTCTGTATATTTATCTTCATTAAGTTCTGGGATGTCCAATTCTCTAACTGTATTAGTGATTGTTGGGCTATGGTTATTAATTGTTGACTTTGGTTTTTCGGTTTGGAGACCCATATTACAACATCATCAGCAAAAAGTAGGGTTTTTGTTTGGAGCTTTTCTATATGCTTAGGTAGATCATTAATGTAGATATTGAAGAGAGTGGTACTGAGTACAGAACCCTGTGGTAAACCTCGATGTGTTTGTTGGTATTTAGAGAGGTGATTATTATACTTTGTAGTGATGAACCGTTGGATGAGAAAATTGTTGATCCAGAGTAGCATATTCCCTTGAATGCCTAAAGTCTGCATTTTTTCTAATTATTTATATCTCCAAATAGAGTCACATGCTCCTTGGAAATCAACAAACATTGCCAGAGTGTCTTCTTTTCTGTTGAAACTGTCTTTAATAGCTTGACTTAGGTGTACAATTTGTTGATTGTAATTCTCTTAATCCAGCTTGATTGGGTGAAAGTAAATTATTGGTTTCTAAATACCTCTCTGTTAAAGACAGTAGCCTTTCTGCAGCCCTATGTAGAAAAATGAGGTTTGATTTTGTATTTTTTTGTTAATTCAATAAAATTGTAAACAATAATTCCGGTTTAAATTTGATTCACCCTCATATATGTAGGTAGGGAATAACACAATGAGGTTTGTCAATGACAAAACCTAGGTCTGCACAAGAAGTATGAAGTGGGTCAAAACAGCTGAAATTTAATTTTTTCATTAACTTATGAAACATTTTTGTTCTTAACTTGTAAGTTCAAAATTCAACAATAATTCTATTTTGTTGTTGCTCACTTACATTGCTAACTTGTGATTCATTTGTAACCAGTAATTACAAAATATATGTAGATGAGGACCGAAACCTAAGTTGGAATTTATGTTAAATATTTTTCTGAAAAATCACTTCTTTACTTCTAGGTTCTGTGACTAACAAGGGGAAAAACTCAGTAATACGACTCTTATTTTAGTGTAAAGATGCTTGTAGTATGTAACACAAAATAAATGTAATGTTGGATGTGGCAGTGACAATAGTAATGACATAATTGAATATTTTTCTTTTTCAATCTTTATTTTCCTTTTAATACTGCTTTTAGCTAGTAAATCTTATTATTGTCAATGTGTTTAGTTTAAATTTGTCACTTACATTGAAGGATAAATTAAAAAAAAAAGTATGCTTAAACTGGGATTTGAATGTAATATATCTGCTTTTCCGTATCAATGTTCTTAACCATTGAGCTATCTATGCATTGAAAATTTTCTCTCTCTTGTACCATCCCTTTGGAATATTAATTGATAGAGATTGCAATTGTCTTGCTGATTTGCCATGTTTCTATTTTCTTCTACTTCCCTTTCATCCATCTACACTACACTAATAAAATGTTAAGATGATTATGACAAAGAACTTATGTTCTCTTAGCACTGATCAAATAATTACAAAAACCTTATTATGTAGATAGGAAATAACACTATGAGGTTTTTTAATATTGTTTATTTTTTATTTCACTCACCTCATACTTCATAACTCCTAGCATACCCAGGGTTTCATCACATCCTTTGTGACATTCTCAATGCTGTGTCACAAAGGATGTGATGAAACCCTGGGTATGCTAGGAGTTATGAAGTATGAGGTGAGTGAAATAAAAAATAAACAATATTACAAAAACCTACCTAAATATGAAACAATTACCAGCATGACAATTATTATTGGTGCTGGACATAATACGGTTTGCGCCAATCAACAACATGGACAATATATGATTTGGAATGACCACTATTTTTCAAAGCTCAGTTACACCAGGACAAAATGTGGTATGACAAATACAGAGTTCACAGCATGGAAGATCACATCAGAAACTATCTGAATAGATGTCAAACTAAATTTTGTCAAGAGATGGACTAATACTGTTTTCAACGATGCTCCTTTTATTCTCTAAATTATTGCTCTGATTCTGAGTAATTTTTACAGAGGATTTAACATAGAGAGGTAATTATATCGAAATGTAAGGATTTTTGTATGACAGCCAGCTATGATATCAAATCTATGTGTTGTAAGTCAAAGAGATAGAAGATCATTCAGCCAATTTATAGATGGTCAGTATGTCAGGTCTCCCAGCCACTGTAGCTAATTTTCTCGATCTGCAGCTGTGTTTTGTCACTAGCAGTATATAGATATCAATTTTTAATTGATGTGCAAAGAATCAAGCCTCATTGTCCCTTCATTTGATAGTAATGTCAGCATTTTTCTAAGTTCAAATGATAAAAGTCGAAGTAAGCAGGCATTAAAGATACCCTACCCTACAGCATGGGATATTTTTTTCATATTAAAGATATTGTTATAAAAATTACAACCTTGTCTAGCCAGGCTCTGCAAGTAATATTGATAAGGGGTGAGTGTTTATATTTTTGTAGGATAGCACCTCCTAACCCCTTCAACTAAATGAGTATCATTGTGGTCCCTCCAAATGAAAACACTTCCAAAATTAATTAAGTTCTTGCCAAGGGCTTGTGGCTCTGCCCTACAATAAATAAAACTTAATGAATTATCGCCAATTCTTTTAGTTCATTTGTATTTATTGAGAATATGTAAACAAATATGGTTTAAGTTATGTAGGTAGGAAATAACACTATGAGGTTTATTTAAATTTTGTTGAGTTGTTTATTGACTCACCTCATACTTCTTAACTCCCTCACAAGGAGGAGGGAGTTGCAAGAGAGTTAAGAAGTATGAGGTGAGTCAATAAACAACTCAACAAAAAAAAATATGGTATTTTACACAAAAATTTATCTTACTGATCGGTGTAATTTTGTTTATATATTTTTAATTTAAAATGTTGTGCTTACTATAAAATGTGTAATCCAACCATTTTTTAAATATGTGGACCTAAGGTAGGCTGAAGTGCTAGAAACTTGTGTTACTTCTTCTTCACTTCACGGGCTAGGCAAATATTGCCTGTTCCACCTCACAGTTGTTCTGTCCATCTTTTCACTGGCCTTCCTACATTCCTTGAATCTCTTGGCTTGTAGTTGAATGCTGCTCTTGGTAATCTTGTTACATTCATTCTTTCCACATGTGTAAACCATTTCTCTCTATATTCTTTGATTTTATCATTAAATGGATATATTTTTAACTCTGTTCTTATATCTTCAATCTTTATCCGATCCAATCTTGTGTAGCCTTTTGTTCTTCTAAGGCAGTTCATATCTGCGCTTTGTATTCTACTTTGTAATTTTTTTGGTCATTACCCAAGTTTCGCTCCCATAAAGAATGCAGGAATTGTCAATGTTTTATAAAACTTCAATCTAGTATCTCTTCTTGTTTTATTCTCTGTTTTATGTATAGTTCTGCATATCATTTGAAATTTTGACAGTTTCATATTTGTCTCTTTCAGTTTTTCTGTTTATAGTAAAATTACAACCCAAATAATTAAAATTTGTTACTTGTTCCAAAGGCTTGTTGTCTTACGATTTTCTGATCTTATATGTTCGTTTCCCGAAAATGCCATTTTTGTTTTTCTTTTGATATTTTAAAATTATATTCTTGGCATAACTGATTTAATTGATGTAAGGAGTACTTCAAATTATTTTAATTTTCTTGAATAATAACCACATCGTCAGCATACATTAAAACGTTTAATATTTTAAAACGGTCCATTGTTATACCTATATTAACAATACTTTTCCAATTTTGGATGATGTCATTAATATATAGATTAAAAGGAGTAGATGATAAATTACACCCTTGTCTTACACATTAAAATTGGTCCTGTCTTTGATGTGCCTATATTTATTATAATTTGAGATTTTACATACAAACTTTTTATCACATAAATTAATTTTGGCGGGGTAGCCATGCATTTTCATAATAACTTATCTCTATCAACACGATCGAATGCCTTCTCAAAATCAATAAAAGCAACATGCGTCTATAGTTATGTTCTCTCCTTTTTTCAAATATTTTCTGTAATATGAATAAATTATATATTGTTGATTTGTCCCGTTCTAAAGCCATTTTGTTCTTCTTCAAGTATTGCTTCTGCTATTATTTTAAGTATTTTATTTATATATAGATTTTATAAAATGAATTAAGTAGGATAATTCCTCTATTATTCTTACATTCTCTTCTATCCCCTTTTTTAAATAACGATATGACTTGTTATGATGATCTTGAAGAAGATTTTCAGGCTGTAGGCAGTGGTTGTGATACTTGTAGTTCCCCGACATTTCGCCAAAGACTGCGTCTAGCTCCTCAAGGGTTGTCAGATGCAATCTTTGACGAAACGTCAGGGAACTACAAGCCTCATGACCATGTCCTACAGCCCGAAAATCTTTGTCAAGATCATCATAGCAACTCCAGCCGTGAAAGTCTATGTGAATACAATATGACTTCTGTTTACTACCAGTGATAATTTAGTGAAGTAAATTATTTTTTTTATAAATAATGAATATAAATCCTTTATTGTTATATAGAGTGAATTTTTAAAAACATCAGCAGTGTGCTAAATTAGCTGTGGGCTTGTGCAGTAACACACAAAACTTCCATATGAGTGCAGCAGATAGGGAAGCTCCCATCTTAAATCCCAGTCATAAGATTGCAAATACCAACTGTACAAACAAAATAAGCTGAATACATGTTCACCTAACCACAGAAAATGCTGAAATGAAATAGTCATCTTCTTCAACCATTTTTCCCCTGTTAGAGTTAAAGGTGTTTTCTCTTGTTATTTGTCAAATAAGCTATTGGTTTTGTAAACTTTTTTTCACTAAATTATAAGTAGTTGTTCTGTGGGGTATATCACTGTTGGTTAATTTAATTAAAACTTCCTACACACTTTTCTAAACAATAGCATCTTTATTTTATGTAACAATAATATAGTATTTTAATTAAAATTACAGTGGGAGGAAACACTATGAGGTATTTATGTTAATAAATGAATTGGAGAAAATGTTTTAACATCTCACCTCACAAAGTTGCATGTCTTCACGATACCGGTTTCAAAAGTATAGTATTACTTCCATCATCAGTCAAACTCCTGACTACTTTTGAAACCAGTGTCGTGAAGATACGCAGCTTTGTGAGGTGAGATATTAAAACATTTTCTCCAACTCATTTATTGATAATAATATAGTAAATATATTATTTCAAGATATATCGCATACTATTCTCTTTTAAGAAAAACAATTTCTGAATTAAATTAGTAACAACTCTTACTCTAAGTAGCTGAAAGAAATCAAACCTCGTTTCATACCTTGTTCTCACCCAACAACCAAGATGGCTGTTCATTTCATAGTTGGCTGTTGGGTGATGAGTTTGAAACCAATCCAAGTGATAGCAAAATATGAAGTGAGATGTAAAGAATTGATTAAATTTCTTGATAAAATGCCTTATGGTGTTACTTCCTAGAATTTTATGTTATACAACACTAGCACCCGACATATGACTGATGTTTTAAAAATTCATCTGAATGCAAGAGTTTCTATTACTTACTTTCTGTCCTTCTGGTGTATAAACAAATATGTTTTAAAATATTTGGTAAGATTAATTACATTGTTTTATGTTGAGAAATATTAATTTTTATACTTCCCAATCACATTAAAGGCAATACAAAATTTGAATTTTTAATTAGTGATGGAAGAATTATTATTAATATTTTTATTGGTAAAAAATCATTGGCAAAGCATACAGTACAGTTTGATAAATGTAATTTAATTTATTATCTTTAAAATAATATTGAATAAAGTTAATGGACAAAAATAAATGGTATATTGTTAATGACTGTATGGGAGATATTCTCTTACTTCATGTTGGGACTGCAGTGCCATTCCAAACATAAAAAAAAAGAGAAAAAATTAAATATAAAATCTGTACATCACTAAAGAACAACGATCTATATAAAATACACCACTTTATAACATTTCACTCAAATTAACAAGTTAATAAATGATGTTGAGTGATTCCGGGTTCTGTGGCCGTGGTCCATAGTTGGTGTTGATACCAGACGTTTCGCCCTCAACTGCGGAGGGCATCTTCAGTGGCGAGTGCTTCTAGGCGTGTTTCTGGTCGGAAGCTCTACTCTAAGTAGAGCTTCCGACCAGGAAACACGCCTAGAAGCACTCGCCACTGAAGATGCCCTCCGCAGTTGAGGGCGAAACGTCTGGTATCAACACCAACTATGGACCACGGCCACAGAACCCGGAATCACTCAACATCATGATTACCGGCCGTGAAAGCCTGCATTCAAGTTAATAAATGTCAAATTAAGAAGAAATGTATATTATAAAGTTAATAGTTTATATAAAGATCTTGGATTTTATTTAATATTACCTATTTATTGGAGAACTGGTTGGTTGCTAGTTACATAACTTACATAAAATCATATTTTGGCAATGAATGGTAATGAAGTTATATAATTGACAAATATTATCTGAAGAAAGAAAGTTACAAATTTAAAATTGTTGGATTAAAGGTTATACTACTAGAAATTATTTAAAATACACATTTCTTGCCATGATAATACAGTACAGATCAGACATTCTTTCTATGTAAGTGAAGCTCCAATGTGTGATTGCCTGGTACTAGTCAACCTATCTTCTTGTGCATTCACATTATATGGCAAATTGCCAGTCTTGCAGAAATCCTTGATTATTGTGCTATATTGCCTTTCCTTGACTATAGTTCTAGTAAACTCTAGTTTCAGTTCCCATATGTCCTTGAAATGATAGTTCATGACTGTGGTACTACAGCAGATATGCTACAGTTCCCAGTCAGGAGTTTGGATAAATATGTTCCACCGAGTGAGTATTTAAGGACATAGGTAGAAAAAGAATATCTGATCTGTAAGTAATCAAAACAATAATTAAATTAATCAGATTTTACACCTCATCTCATATTCTTTATCTTTTCTTTGAAATTAGGCATGGAAAATGTATTAAATATAGCAGACTCAGAGCCAGATGCCAGTTGATAATGAGGAAAAAAAATTCTTGAAACTAAGTCTGGAGAAAATATAAAATGTGAGATAAGGTGTAAAAATCTGGTTCATTTAATAATTGTTAAATAATAGCATGTAGTGTTACTTCCTAAAATATCAATAAAATAAAAACAAATTGAAATTAAACAAAATGAGTAGTTTCCTTTGGATAGAATGTTTTTCATTCAACAGCCAAAATACCTTCAATGGCAGTATTGTCTGTACTAAAAATGTCTCTAATGAATACCTGATCTATTCCAGTAAACAGTATGTTTATGGAAATTACAATTTTATTTAAAAATTAAATTTTACAACTCTTTTTTGTTTGTTTGTTTTGTTTTGTTTTGTACAAACATGTGATTTGAGGTACCAGTTCACTTTCTGTGACTTTTAATTACCTTGAATTAATTGTGTAGAGGTAGATACATTTTCTTCATTGCATTCTGCTTCAAATAAACAAAAATAAATTTTAACAAATTTTAATATATTATGAGGTAAGAAAAAATGCCAGTAATTGTGATTAAAGGGGCTCTGGAATGGCTTATATGAAATATAGTTTATAATGTGCTTGCTTTCTCAAAACCTATTCATAGCAAAAGGATGAAACTTTTACTCATCATTTAAGGGAGCTCTCACTTTAATTTAGGTTGCATCCAACAGGCAAAGTCATTAATAGTTCAGTTTAATATAACAGAGGCAATTTTTTATTCATATTATATAAATATGACTTTTTCTGCGAACATGCATCACTACTTAATTTTCCCGAATAATTTTATGTCTAAATTAATTTATAGTTAAATTATTTGAAACATCCCTGTGTTAAATATATACAGGAATTTGTTGAATATTTCCTGAAAAATTCATTCAGTAGATACTTAGAAAACATGTACTTTATTTAAAATAGCATTGTGGGATATCCTGGAGCCCCTTAAGAGAACATTTTGTTTGCAACATCAAACAACTATGGATGACACAAATCAAAAAATGCTGTAAAATGTCATATCACCTTTCTTAAAAAAAAAAGAAAATATTTTTCTTACATTATAATATATATTGTGTTCTATTTAAATAAATGTGACAATATTTAAATCCGCTTTTTGGGCAATTGTTAATTGTTTCATTCAAGTCAGTGGCAGATTGTGCCTCAAACACTAGGTGAAGAACAACACCTAGTTGTTGATCACTTAAATCGTGTAAGAGAGTGGTTTCCAGGCAGCTTATGAATATTTTAACAAAAAAAAAGAGAAATAGATAAAGCTCCTCGCTATCTCAGAGAACAAAAAATGTTCAAAGAAAACCATAAAGCTTAATGAGGG
Organism: Diploptera punctata; assembly: GCA_030220185.1. Taxonomy (NCBI): domain Eukaryota; kingdom Metazoa; phylum Arthropoda; class Insecta; order Blattodea; family Blaberidae; genus Diploptera; species Diploptera punctata. The sequence goes on along the minus strand of JASPKZ010007107.1, from coordinate 3,380 downwards.
TCTGCATTGTGTGTCAGTGGGAGGTAGTCCATGCCTATCTCTTTTTAACAAAGCTTGTGAAGGGACTCCCCAGTCAAAAGAAAATACTTACTTGATAAAAAAAAATATTCACATTATTGGTTAGGAGAAAGGGTATGTGATATTAAATTATGGCAACGCTGTGATGATTCTTCTGCCATTGCAACTTTTCATCATGTTGTATTGTATTGTTCTTAACTATTGTCTTCAATATCCAACACTGCACTGCCTGAAGAAGGCAAAGTCATAGACACTCACAGATAGAAAGGAATTTGAAAAATAAAAGCAATTCTAAAAGTATTTTGTGTTTAAAATTTGATAAAAACTTATTCACTTGAATGTCTCGTCATGATTTAGGCATTTGTATTTAATTAATTTAACTCTGTAGAACTTGTTACTACATGAAACAAATGACAACCTTGATATAAATGTTCATTTGCTGAATTTTTTATGATGTTAAAACAAAAGTTCTTTATTAGAGCTTCAAAAAATATATTTTCCTTATTATATTATAATTTACTAGGTTTGCATTAACCCATTCAACTCATATGACATGACGTTTATTCGCGCTCTATTAAGGCCCAGTCTTCGAATGACCTGACATTCAACATCAAGCGCACGAGCTATTTGCAATAACTTCACAAACTACCCCATAGATGTCTAATATGTTAGCTTTGCTAGGTTCCTGAGAGAAAGCATGTTGGATGACCCACTTTTTTTTGTAAGAATTCGTGAAATTAGAAGCTGTTTGTTTGTTGGAAATATATAGAAGAAATTTGTAGTGCTAAGTATTTGAAATGGCATCTAAGAGGGTGTGTGGTGATGATCGTGATGGGATTCTGAGTTTATTAGAGAGTTTTGTCCTCGAAACATTAGACACAACACCGGAAAACTGAGGAAGGTAAAAGGGCAAAGACCTAGGGAAGAAATAAAAGAAACCAAAACTCTGCCTGAAATACCAGGATGCAAGGCATTGACTTGCAAGACCAGATCACTGTCCTTTTCCCTATAATGCATTGCACTGTAAAAGGATACAGAAAATTATTTTCTATTTGCTGGACATATGCATGTTTAACTCTTTTGTGGTCTACAATAATTTCATAGATTGCAAGACAGCATATTCGACCTTCAGAATAACTGTTGCCAAGCAGTTATTGGAGACAATTCAGCTGCCATCCTACAATGTGAAAGGCCCCCCCATCATAAGTACAACCCCTGTCAGGTTACAGGCAAGGAACTGGGCTCACTTTCCATTGTATATTCCCAGCATAGACAATAAAAAGAAACCCTACAAATGTGTGTTCAAAATAGAAAAAAAGAAGTCAAACTACATTTCAGTGCAAAAAGTGTGAAGTTCCATGTCCCGGAATGTTTCAAGATTTACCGCACCAAAATATCGCTTTAGGCAAGTATAATTATTCAGAAGCCTTCACTAAAAGTTCTAAAGAAAAATATTTATTAAATTCCATTCTATGAGCATTTTTGTTTGCATGTAAAGAGCATGACACCTCCTGTCTTGTGTGGCCATTTAAATCTGAGTGGAGTGGAAAGTTAGCAGGCATTTAAATAAAAGTCCATTGGGTTAATACAATTTCAATTCTTTGGTTTTAACATTGCATTTAGGATTTTTTTTATTTAAATAATGCTAAGAATTTTCATATATTGCAGCTATAATTTGTTTTATAATTTTAAGAACATAGTGGAAGCTATCTGGGAATTATTAATACAGGGTTCCCACAAATGCTCTTTAGGTTTCAAACATGTGTGTAAGTTGTGTTTAAATAAACTTACAAACATGAAACTGGTACTGATGGAAAGAGAAACTCAAAAAGTTTTAGTTACAGTACCTTACAGATGTTCAATGTGAGCTCCATTGCTAACACACACACACATGAAGTCTGTAGTCCATTTCCGCCCAGGAACGTTGTAGCATGCAACTGTTTTGATGGCTGTTGTGATGCTCCTCTTGTCAAAAAAATCAGAGTACCACTTACGAATTGAAGGACCACTGGGTGGATCTTCACCTAATCTTGTTCGAAAATGTTGTTAAATGACAATTACAGATTGATGAACATGATAATCAAGAACAAAGAACACTCATATATCCTCTATACTAGCCATTTTCTCTCTTTCAACAATATGCAATGTTGTATGTAATTATGTCATTGTTGCCAACTATGATACTATAACCAAAACTTTTAAGTTTCTCTTTCCATTAGTAGCAGTTTCATATGTTTGTAAGTTTATTTAAATGCAAGTTACATGTGTTCGAAACCTGAAAGAGTATTTGTGGGAACTCTGTATTGCAATGTAATAAGTGAATAAACTCACTGAAACCTACATTTTAACAACATTTTCATAGCATATGAAAGATTTAGGGTTGAAAATGTAAACATATAATAATTCATATTCTAGAAAAACTTCCAATAAAATATTACCTTAGTGACTCTCATGGTAAATTGTTCTGCCCCTTTTGGACAAGGTAAATAGAATTTTTTTTGGGGGGAGGCCGAAGAAAATTGGAGAATGTGGTTTCCTTTAGAGAAGATGAAAATGCCCTTGTCACAAAGATGTAGAGCATGTAAACAACCTGAGATATGAAAAGCATAACCCTTGGCAAAATTTTTCAGGATTGGAAATTCAATCCTGACTTTACAGTTAGTTTTTAAAAGAGGAAAACAGAGTTGTTACATCTACCAAACAAATAAGTAAATAAACATTCTACATTTTTTTTATACTGCTAATATTACAGTTGAAATGTTTATATGTATAGGAAAATATCATATATTGATAGAGTGTGAATTCATTGTGACCTTGATGCTGAGGAGTCACTCATTAATAATGTCCTGAAACATATCTCAATACAGCTATCTACACTTTGATGTAGCAGCTTATATATTTCATTCTGATTTTAACTTTATTCATTTCTGTTACACAAGCCAGCCATGCAACACACCTAAAAAATTAATGTTTTTTACATTATCTAAATCAGGTATTTCTCAGCTATAAAATTCATGTTATTAATAACAAACTTTGTAATTATTTAAGCTTACATTCTCGGTAATCTAGGAATTAAAAAAGTAAACCATTGAAATAATATCATTCTAGTAGTAGTAATTTTTGTACATACTTCTGAGACGTATTACACTTAGCAACATTTTAAGGCCCTGGGAAAAATCTTTATAATGTTCTTATTCTTTGTCTCAACGATAGATTTAGCAGTTGTTTTATTCCATTTAGACTTTCCATCTTTTCCAATAAAAATAATCGTCAGCACTAGCAGTTAGGTTGTGGTCATCATCCGGTTCAGATCTCAATCACATTCTATCATTTATAATTTCTTCTTTTCCTTAGACTCATTC